>JAHIAM010002319.1:0-50821 GCA_021605205.1 Aegilops longissima | reverse complement strand
TCAATCATCTTGAAAGCTTTGATTACAGCTTGGGGTGAGAAAGTTGTGATCAAGTTGAGGGTGTCTTCCTGCCGGAGCTTGGTCCTCCGTGGCCTTCTTTGATCCTTTCATCCTTGTTGATTTTATGGGTTCTTCCCTGTTAGCTCTATCTTCATTAGCCAAGCATCTTTGTCACCATTGCTCGGAGGAGGCGAACATGATGCCCGGCCTTGACACCCTCGACAGAAAACAGCTCAAACAAGAAAGAGGATAATTGGCGACACGAGAGTCAAATCCTTCGGGAGAATATATAATGTTTTTTACCGACCAAAATAAGTACCATGCAAGAAAAGAGTCCGAGGGCACACGAGGTGCTCACGAGAAGGCCTCTGGGGGTAGGGCGCCCACCACCCTGTGGGGCCCTCGTGTCCTTCCCGGATGCTACTTATTTTTCTATTTTTCTAAATATTCCAAAAGATAGAAATATTGCCTTAAAATTGTTTTGAGTCGGTTTACTTACCGCATACATACCTATTCCTTTTCGTAGTCTAAACGGTCCGGAAAGTGTCCCTTATGTATTCCTCCGGGTTACGTTTCAATAATATTGGTTTCAACATTTATGGGATTACCTGAAATATAGTGTTTGATCCTTGACCGCTCACCACCTTTCGATTTGTGCTTCGTTGTTGATCTTTATGGCACCGTAATGATAGACCTCCTCGATAACGAGGGACCTTCCCATTTAGAGAGAAGTTTCCTGCAAAAATCTTAAACGAGGTTGTATAGCAATACATAATCACCTACATTAAACTCACGCTTTTGTATCCTTTTGTCATGCCATCTTTAACTTTTTCTTTAAACAACTTGGCATTTTCATAAGCTTTGGTCTCCATTCATCAAGTGAGCTAATATCAAATAACCTCTTCTCACCGGCAAGTTTGAAATCATAGTTGAGCTCTTTAATAGCCCAATATGCCTTATGTTCTAGTTCGAGAGGTAAGGACATGCTTTTCCATAAACCATTTTATACGGAGACATACCCATAGGATTCTTATATGCGTTCTATAGGCCCATAATGCATCATCAAGTTTCTTGGACCAATTTTTCTAGACCTATTAATGTCTTTTGCAAAATTAATTTGAGCTCTCTATTACTCAATTCTACTTGACCACTAGATCAGGGTGATAAGGAGATGCAATTCTATGATTAACATCATATTTAGCAAGCATTTTACTAAAGCACCATGAATAAAGTGTGAACCACCATCAGTCATTAAATATCTAGGGACTCCAAACCTCTAAAAATAACTTCCTTAAGCATTTTAATAGAAGTGTTATGATCAGCACTACTAGTTGGAATAGCTTCTACCCACTTAGTAACGTAATCAACAGAACCAAAATATGTGTATATCCATTAGAGGCGGAAAAGGTCCCATATAATCAAAGCCCCAAACATCAAATGGTTCAATAACAAGTGAATAATTCATAGGCACTTTTGACGCCTACTAATATTACCAATTTTGACATTCATCGCAAGACAAAAAAACTTACGGGCATCTTTGAAGAAGGGCCAATAAAACCGATTGCAATACCTTATGTGCCTATCTCCGGGGGTGCCCTCAATAAGCCGGAGTGGCACTTATGAGGATCGTTGTCATGCTCGTACACAACGTAATAACACCATCTACCCTTTATAAAGATGTGGGTCATCCCAAAAGTAATGTCGCAAATCATAGAAAAAACTTTTTCTTTTGTTTATGTAAGCTAGGTGGTATAAATTTAGCAACAATATAATTAGCATAATCAAATACCATGGAGTGCTACGAGAAGTGCTTATGACATTTAATTGTTCATCAAGGAAGCTATCATCAATAGGTAGGTGTCATCAAAACATTCTCTAACCTAGATAAGTTATCCAATGTGGTTCTCCCTTTTCTATCAACAATATGCAAATCAAATTCTTGCAGCAAGAGAACCCATCTAATAAGTCTAGGTTTTGCATCTTTCTTTCCATAAGATATTTAATAGCAGATGATCCGGGGAATAGTTACTTTAGAATCAACAATATAGGGTCTGAATTTATCACAAGCAAATACAACGCTAAAAGTTCCTTTTCTAGTAGATAATTTCTTTGAGCATTTTCTAGAGTCTTACTAGCATAATGGATAACATTTAATTTCTTATCAACTTTTGCCCTAGAACAACACCTACAGATAATCACTAGCATCCACATAATTTCAAAGGGTAAATTCCAACTGGGAACAACAAAAGAGAGACTAATGCTTTCTTAAGTATTTCAAATGCTTCTACACAATCATCATCAAAGAAAATGGTACATCTTTTTGTAATAAATTAGTGAGGTCGGGAAATTTTTGAGAAGTCCTTAAAGAACCTCCTATAAAATCCGGGCGTGACCAAGGAAACTTTTATACCTTTGATGTCCTTGGGACATGGCATTTTTCAATAGCATCAACCTTGGCTTTATCAACTTCAATACCTCTTTTTAAAACTTTGTGCCCCAAGACAAACCTTCATTAACCATAAAGTGGCACTTTTCCCAATTCAAGACAAGATTAGTTTCTTCACATCTGGAAAACTCGATCAAGATTTCTCAACAATCATCAAAAGAGGAACCATAGATGGAAAAATCGTCCATGAAAACCTCACAAATTTTTTCACAAAAATCGAGAATATAACCATCATGCATCTTTGAAAGGTAGCTTAATTACATAAACCAAAAGGCATATGTCTATAAGCAAAAGTACCAAAAGGGCATGCAAAAAGTAGTCTTTGATTGATCTTTAGCCATTACGGTATTTGAGAGAAACCAGAATAACCATCTAGAAAGCAATAATGTTATGTTTGCATAATCTTTCTAGCATTTGATCAATAAAAGGTAAGGGTAATGATCTTTCTTAGTAGCTTTATTTAATTTAAGGAAATCAATTACCATCCTATAACCTCGTGATAATTTTTTGCGGATCAATTCTTTCTTTATCATTAACAAAGAATACCTCCCTTCTTAGGGCAATGGAAGGACTTACCCACCGACTATCCCAAAGCAGGATAAATTATACCGCCTGTGTTTGAGTATTTCTTT
The DNA here is from genome assembly GCA_021605205.1 of Aegilops longissima. Classification (NCBI taxonomy): domain Eukaryota; kingdom Viridiplantae; phylum Streptophyta; class Magnoliopsida; order Poales; family Poaceae; genus Aegilops; species Aegilops longissima. The sequence goes on along the minus strand of JAHIAM010002319.1, from coordinate 47,743 downwards.
TCTTACCAATTCTTTCATTTTAGGATTCAAACATCGTTGAGGATCACGAATGGTTTGGCATCCGCCCAAATTTATTTTATGGGACATAGAGTGGGACTAATGCCCTTAAGATCATCAAGAGTATATCCAATAGCCGCATGGTGCTTCCGAGTTATCCAATAATCTTTCTTCTTCATGCTCCAAAGGTTAGCGCTAATAATAAGAGGATATTTTTCTTCTCATCAAGAGAAGCATATTTAAGATTATCGGCAACGGTTTAAGCTCAAACACGGGATCACCCTTGGGTGGAGGAGGATCCTAGGATTTCAAAGAGCAAATTGTGTTGCGAATAGGTTCCTGTTTAAAGAATACTCATCTATTTCCCTTCTTTCCTTCATGAACATATCATTTTCATGGTCTAGCAAATAGTGTTCTAAAGGATCACTAGGAGGTACCAAAGAGAAGCAAGACCAATAATTTCATCCTTACTAGGCAATTCTTCCCCGATGTTGTTTCCAAATTTAGAGAAATTAAACTCATGAACCATATCATCCAAGCCAATAGTAACAACATTCTTTTTGGCAATCTATCTTAGCATTAAAAGGTTCAAGAAGGGTCTACCAAATATAATGGGAGAAAAGCTATCTTGGGGGAACCAAGAACAAGAAAATCACAGGTATTTAGTTTTCCCACACAAGACTTCAACATCTCTAACAATTCCCATTGCAGATATAGTATCTCTATTGGCAAGTTTAATTGTAACATCAATATCTTCTAACTCAAGTAATTTCATGCTTAATTTCTTTATATAAATCATAAGGTATAACACTAGCACTAGCACCCATATCACAAAGCCAAGATAACAATGATCTCCTTAATTTTAAAAATAACAGCGCGCCACCAGGTCTATGTTTATATTTAACGCTAGGTTTAGCAATTCTAGCAGATTCACCGCAGAATTGAATAACATGCCCATCAATATTATCGACAAGAGATCCTTAACAATAGCAATATTAGGTTCTACTTTGATTTGCTCAGAGGTGTATAAGTTCTAATATTGCTTTTACTTAACAAAAGTTTTAGCATTATACTTTACTCTAACAGGAAAGGTGGTTTCTCAACATAAGAGGTAGGAACAATAGTATCATTATAAGTGACAGTTTTTCTTCAACTTTAATAGGTGCAGCTACTTTTACTTCTATGGGAGGATGATATTTAAACCACTTCTCCTTAGGGAGATCAACATAAGTAGCAAAAAGATTCAGAAAAAGCTACTATCTCGAGTCAAGTCCATATTTAGTGCTAAACTTACGGAAAAATATCGTATACATAAAAGATTTAACACAATCAAACTTGGTGTCATACCCACTCCTTACCTTCATCGAGGACCTAATCTTCAGAGTTGCGCTTAATTCTATCCAATAAATTCCATCTAAATTCAATAGTCTTCATCATAGAAGAGCCGACAAAGTATCGAAGCATGGTGCGATTGTTATCGAAAGCCGGCATAAAAATTCTAAAGAATTGTCACTTTTGAGAATCATGATTGGGCATGAATATAACATTGATTTAACCCCCAAGCTTGAGCGATGCTTTCTCCTTCAAGGAGGCCAAAAATTATATATATAATTGCGATCACGATGAACAAGATGCATAGGGTAATACTTTTGATGAAATTCCAATTTCAATCTTTTATAGTTCCATGATCTCGTATCATCACATAGCCTAGACCATGTCAATGCGCCTCCCTTCAAAGAAAAGGGAAGACCTTCTTATTAACAACAAATCATCGTGTATACCGCATGCTTAAATAATCCACAAACCTCATCCACATATATTAAGTGTTCATCGGATGCTTGGTTCCATCTCCTACAAAAGTATTAGCTAGCAGTTTTTCCATCATACCAAGGAATTTCAAAAGGAGTTTCATTTTCAATAGGTTCAGAGGTTGAGGAGCAAACCTTTTGTTTACGGATGGGGTGAAGATACCCTCAAGCCCCTCGAGAATTACTTTCCATAGTAACAAGTGACAAGAAATTTCAGCACACTATATAAATTTTTTCCTTACCAAATTCCACCTATCAAAGGCGCTTACACCCCCGGCAATGGCGCCCAAAAAGAGTCTTGATGACCCACAAATATAGGGGATCTATCGTAGTCCTTTCGATAAGTAAGAAGGGTCGAACCCAACGAGGAGCGAAGAAAATGATAAGCAGTTTTCAGAAGGTATTCTCCGCAAGATCAAATAAGTGGTAACAGAAGTTTTGTGATAAGATAAATTGTAACGAGCAACAAGTAACAAGAGTAAATAAAAAGCAAGGTGGCCCAATCCTTTTGTAGCAAAAGGACAAGCCTGGACAAATCTTATAATAGGAAAGCGCCCCGAGGACACATGGGAATATCATCAAGCTAGTTTTCATCACGTTCATATGATTCGCTCGTACTTTGATAATTTGATATGTGGGTGGACCGGTTTGGGTGCTATTCTTACTTGAACAAGGCATCCCACTTATGATTAACTTCTATTGCAAGCATCCGCAACTACAACAAAAGTATTAAGGTAAACCTAACCATAGCATGAAACATATGGATCCAAATCAGCCCTCACAAAGCAACCCTAGGGTTTAAGCTTTCACTCTAGCAACCCATCATCTAATTATTACTTCCCAATGCCTTCCTCTAGGCCCAAATAATGGTGAAGTGTTATGTAATCGACGTTCACATAACACCACTAGAGGCTAGACAACATACATCTCATCAAAATATCGAACGGATACCAAATTCAATGACTACTAATAGCAAGACTTCTCCTTGTCCTCAGAACAAACGTAATTACTACAAAGCATATTCATGTTCATAATCACAGGGGTAATAATGCATAAAGGATCTGAACATATGATCTTCCACCAAATAAACCAACTAGCATCAACTACAAGGAGTAATCAACACTACTAGCAACCTACTAGCACAAACTACTTGGAGACAAGAATTGGATACAAGAGATGAACTAGGGTTTGGAGATGAGATGGTGCTGGTGAAGATGTTGATGGAGATTTCTCTCCCGATGAGAGGAGCGTTGGTGATGATGATGACGATGATTTCCTCCCGAGGGAAGTGTCCCCGAGAAGAGCCCCGCCGAGCCCAGATTGTTCCAAGGTTTTCCCCTGGGCGGGAGTCTCGCCCCAAAGGTTGCTTATTATTTTTTTCATCGAAGACTTATAGGAGAAGATGGGCCGGAGAGCCACCAGGGCCTGAGGGTGGGGGCGCGCCTGGGGACGCGCCCACCCTTGTGGGGGTGGTGGGCCCCCGGCCTTCATCTTTTGGCACAATTTTTCTTTATTTATTTTAAGATATTCCGTGGAGTTTCGGACTTTTTGAGTTGCCAGAATAGGTCTCCAATATTTGCCCTTTTCCAAATTTCGATTCAAATGGCATTCTCCTCTTCATGTAAACCTTGTAAAATAAAAAGAGAATAGCCATAAGTATTGTAGCACAATGTGAAATAACATCCCATAATGCGATAAATATCGATATAAAAGCATGATGCAAAATGGACGTGATCATGGGCCGTCGTTTCTAAGTCCCTGAAGAGAATGGGGGTAGGTATGGAGAGGCAAGTTCCTAGCTATGGAGTAGTTGTATACGCAAGGGATTTACCAAAGCCCTTCGGGGAAGTAACAGCCCCACCCTCGGAGCCCGGAGGCGGTCGATCGGATTATATGCATGTGTTGGGGTGGAACCCTTCACCTGTGGAGGGGTGGCTTATATAGAGTGCCCGACCCCAAAGCCAACCCACGAAAGCGTAGGGTTTAAGGGTTTAAGGCTACATGGTAACGCTTACAAAAGAGGTCATTAAGATCATAAAGACTATTTAACTACGAATGTTTGAGCACCGAAAGTGGCCTTGACCCTGGTTCGAGTGGGTCTTCATGGTGAAAGTGTCTTTGAATCCCGAGTGGAAACCACCAGGTCGATTGGAAGGCCGCCTTCTCTTGCGAGTGTCCTTGTGGAGGGTACCTTTGGGCAGGTCTTGACCCTACCCCAGGTACATGACTTCATCATTAGCCCCAATGGATCGAGGTTTGATGAGGAAGGAGTTGATAATTTTCCCCAGTGGGTGGCCTTTCCGATCAATCCTTTAGTGATGGCATCAACTTCTCTTTTCCCGCTTTGATCCATTCTTCACGTTTTGTCGAGTGAACTCAGGAACTTGAGGATTTTGAAACGGATCGGAGGAAATCTGTTATTCGACGGGTTGCTCCGCGGTTAGCGGATTTTCGGATCTAATTTTGGGAAGCGGGGCGGAGAAAACTGCGGCACTCGGATGGGATAAGACGATGACGCTGATTCTTACCGCTTTTGCCAACGAGCGGGCCCTTATGGATTTGACGGGATTCCTGGGCCTACCGGCCCCCACTGGAAGCCGCCCCATATAAAGCGCCACGGGGTATTTTGAACAAGGCGACTTCCCAATCTTCTCCTCCTCCGCCTAAACCTTCTCCTGGCTTAAGCCCAACCACCGCAGCTCAAGATTTTGCTTCGCCATACCATGGTGAAGGAGAAGACCGCAGGCCCGAACGGTGAAGAAGGCGGAAGGCTAAGGGGAGAGCCCAGCCGGGCGGATCCCTTCGGGTCCAAATCGCCGCAGGTTGGGTACAAGGGGATGGATCCGCCTTTATCATCGGAAGGACCTCGCCGATCTGGCCAATGAAGGACTGATCCCCATGGGCGGGAGGGCTTGGGAACGGAGTGGCAACCCAGTTAAAGAGGGTGAAAGTACGTTTCCCCCACCCACGAATCGGGATTTTCTCCCCAACCAACTTTTTCCGGGTTTTGAACTTTTTGAGCGGAATTCCATCATTTCACTCCCAACCCATTGTCTACCTTGCTTTATTTCAAGGAGAACTTTGGGTTGTCGACCACACCGGGTCTCTTCACATATTCAACCCGCCGCCTTAGACGGTGAAGAAAACGAACCCAATGACGAGAGAACCCAAGTAATGCAGATGTGGGGACCTGTGGTCCAGATGAGGGGAAGAGCCTTTCCCCTTATGACTCCTCCCGAAAGGGGTGGCAGACCGGTTCTATCCCAAGACCAGCCGACGGGAATGACGGCTCCCTTTTCTCCAAGAGTCGAGTGAACAAGCCATCTTCCCCGGGTGTTACCAGGGAGAAGGCCCAAGTAAAACCCCTTATGGAGCCGGAGTCCAGCTTATTCGCGACGGGGTGACGGTGGATCTCCTGAGGTTTTCCTCCGCGAATTCAGCCACCCAATACCGAGGTCTGGGTGGATGTATTTCGCACGGATGATACCACGGGTCCATCCAGGAGGTCGATGACGCCATCACCGGAGAAGTGGATGACTACCATCACAGAAACAAAGATAACCCTCAAGGAGCCAGGAGGATTCCACCACTGACCCGCACTTAACGGGCAGACAAGGTACAACCACTTATCTTCGATGTGATTCCCGGCATTCATTCTGTTTAATGCCAATTTGTCGACTACTTTCGCTTTGTTTTGTTGTCTTCAGGTCACCACCGAGATGTACTGATGCCCAACGGGCGCAGGAAAAAGAAGAAGAAGGAAGTGGAGGTGAAAGTCGGGAGGAATGGAGTCCAACGAGAGGAGGATGAGGGGATGACAACTCCGATGAAGAGGAGGAGGAGGAGGAAGAGGAGGAAGACGCCGATCCTCCTCGCCGGAGGGAAGGTCCGTTGACGATGACCCGCGGCCGGGCGTAAAGCTGTTGTGCCCACGGAGTTACGGTTACCCAGGACCACCTTCCACCGATCGAGAAACCGCCAAGCAACCTCGAGCAACATCGTTAAAGCCAGCCGGGTTGCCTAAGATGCGGATGGTCATCCCCACCATCTCCGGAACCAATGTAACCTTGCATTTTCATCCCCATGAGGGAACTTTTGGTCGACTTGATGACCGATCACCGATTCTTGAAATCTACAAAGGGCTACCTCCGAGACTTCAGCCAAGCACGAAGATCGTGGAATGGAGGATGCCACCTCCAACCTTGGTATGATCTCCGAGGTTTTTAGTGATTGACTTCCATTTTTACTTTTGAATCTTTTTGTAGTTCCGCCCACGCATTGATCTCCCCGATGATGACGAGGGAAGCGCCATTGAGGAAGAGGAAGAACAAGAGAGTGTCACGGGCAAGGCTGCTCCAAAAGGCGATTCCTCGGACGCTGGTTTCGAGGGAGGCAACCCCACTGGCTTCGTGGTTTTCATTGCATCACGAAAGGCCCAACCCACTTTCCGACGCTGATCCACCATATCTCTTTGCTATACACCACGCCCCAAGACCAAGTGAGTCCCGAAGGAGGCCATACCCGTGCAGGGATCATGATGGAGCAAGTGAAAGGTTTCCAGAGGCGCTAGGGCGCCTATGATGCTAGTTCAGCTTCCAAGCAATGTCCAAGTAAGTCGATCATTGCTTGCTTTGTTAGGATATGCTACCAAACGCTTCCTTCTGGAGATTTATATCCGACACCCACCGGGTGGGTGTGTCGATTGAATTTTTGTGGGGCACGCTGCACCCACTGGTGTAGTCCCCGAGACTATGGTTCCATCCGAATCCAAGGTCTTTATGTTGTGAACTTCTTCACCGACCGAGGACCAAGTCGAATGGAACCCAGAAACCGGTGGGGCACGCTAAGGCAACCCACGGGTGTAGTCCCGAGATATGGTCGATCCGGGCAAATGACTATAGTCTAAAGAACTGGTGTTGTTATCGCTTGGACCGCCGGAACACATAACCTTTTTCCTTTTGGTCGATCGGGTCGAACCAAATTGGTAAAACCGTGGGGGCACGCGGAGTGCACCCCGGGTAGTCCCAGACTACCGTTTAAATGTTTTGATTCGATCGATTTTAGAAATGCCTATTTTTCCTTAATCACCGGAGGTGATCCGGCTTTGATGTCTTTCATTGGTTGACCTTTGTAGAAATCTTGTGAGCTTGTGGCTCGCTATATCGAAAGAGAACAAATGATCCAGCTCAACCTCGATTTGAAGCTTGCTTCAGGAGAATTTGCAAAGGCAAAGGATGAAGCAAAAGGTATGGCTGGTGAGAACTTTTGACGCTGCCTTTGTTTTTCGCTCATTCTCAACTCGCTCATTGTTGCTTTTGCGTTAAACCGAAGAGACTTTGAAGAAGAAGGACCTTGACCTTGTTGGAAGAATGTATATGGCTTTTGGAGAAAAAAAGTTAAGAGAAGCTTGCCTCACGACAAACTTGAAGACAAAATGCCAAGTTGAAAGCCCTCTTGACACCGCTAACAAGGAAGTTAGTCGATCAAGAAACACAAGGTTGTTCGTCGACAAGGCCGCAACCGCGGGAAGCTTAAATGACTGAGATTTATCTTGGAGGGCTCGCCAAGAAGCTGCTTTCATGCTTGAAGGTAATCTTTTACCCGACTGCCTTGCTATCACCGGCTCATCACATGATCGTTATTTTGAATTCGGCGGTTTTCATAATTCCGTAAAACTTCAAGAAGAAACCAGTCGAGTGGAAACCAGTTTGGACCCCATCAACTCTCCCCGGAAGGACGGTTGCTATGAATGTGTCCGACCGAGTTCGCTGTTAGCGTGGGGATTATCTTGCTCGACCGAAGTTGCAGTGTCGCGATCGAATCGACTTCTCCGCCGATCGACGCCAATGACCTTGAATCCGATGACTCGACCGAATGAGATTCCAAGTCGAAAGTGCAAGAATGGAAAAGTCTTCCGCCGGGTGGTGCTTTGATGTTGCTCTATTCGTTGGTCCACCGCAAAGAAGCGCAAGAGGACAAGTGGTGTCTCTCAAGGTTGCCAACACTAGGAAGCACAACTTCAATCTTTCATGGAGACTTTCATCGCCCGGCAACCCGTAGCCGAGGAATCGATCTCGACCAGTTTGTTGCACCTTTCCATCCCCACGAGGAGTAAAAAACTTCTAAGTCCCACCTTAAATTTGCCTCAATGCCGAAAGTGGTTTTTGTAACCATAAACTTTATGTGCTTAACGCTCGAAAGCAACCTTTGGATCCGAGGACGCTTATCCAACTTTGATTTATCCTTTAACATGCTTTGTTTGCCTTAGAGAACTTTGTTCCTCATTCGGAAGATATTCCATTGTTCCAAATGACTTGTGCTTCATATATCCGCAGGTAGAGATGGAACACGATCCAACGACCCTCGTCCCTTTGGATTGGGATGAACCGACGTTGTACTTGTGGCTCCAAGGAGGAGGTAGAAACCCACCTCGTCATTCCCAATGGATTGGGATGGACCCACGTTGTACTTGTGGTGAAGTTCAAGGAGAAGGTAAATGACCGACCTCGCCGCCCTTTAGGATTGGGATGAATTCCTTACTTAGGCGAGCACTGGAATAGTTAAGCCTCCGAGTGGGAGGTTTGCTTCCACTTTAGGATTTTTATTACTTAGGCGAGCATTGGGTTGGTAAGCCTCCGAAAGGGGAGGTTTGCCTCCACTTGTAGGATTTTATTACTTAGGCAAGCACCGGCTGTGCTAAGCCTCCAGTGGGAGGTTTGCTTCCACCTTTAGGATTTCTATTACTTAGGCGAAGGCGGCTGGCGTTAAGCCCCCGAGTGGGAGGTTTGCTTCCACTGTAGGGGATTTCTATTACTTAGGCGAAGGGGCTGCAGCTAAGCCTTTAGTGGGAGGTTTTCTCACCACCGGTAGGATCTATTACTTAGGCGCAGCACTGGTTGCAGTTAAGCCCTCGAGTGGGAGGTTTGTCACTCCACTGTAGGATTTTTATGGCGAATCTTTGAAGGAGGAGGCATCGACCTGCACCTCTGCAGCCCCTACATTTTCATTATTTTGATGTTAAGGTGAATCTGGCTGTTGTAAGCCCGAGTGGGAGGCTGGCTCACCACTTGGTAGGATTTGAATACTTAGGCGTAGTACTTGACTAGCTAAGCCTCCCGAGTGGAAGGCTGGCTCGCCACTGCAGGATTTTGAATACTTAGGCTAGTACTTGATCATGCAGCTAAGCTCTCCGAGTGGGGAGGCTGGTCTCAACACTCTGTAGGGGATTTTGGAATACTTAGGGCCAGCATTTCTGGACTGCAGTTAAGCCTCCCGAGTGGGAGGCTGGCTCACCACTCTAAGAGGATTTTGAATACTTAGGCTAGTACTTGATCAGAAGCTTAAGCCTCCCGAGTGGGAGGAAAGCCCGCCACTCTGTAGGAGATTTGAATACTTAGGCGCAGTACTTGGACTGTAGCAAGCCTCCCAGTGGGAGGCTGGCTCACCACTGCAGAGGATTTTGAATACTTAGGCGAGTACTTGGACTGTAGCTAAGCCTCCGAGAGGAGGCCAAGCCTGCCACTCTGCAGAGGATTTTGAATACTTAGGCACTGGATCAGCCTGCAGCTGCCCCCGTGCCGGGAGACCGGCTTTGCTAGCCTTGGTGAGGATTTGAATACTCAAGGAGCGGATTAAGCTTAAGCTCCCCCTGAGTGAGATTGGCTCACTACTTAAAGAGGATTTGAATACTTAGGCGTAAGCGGATTCCAGCCTAAGCCCCTGCGATGAGACCTGCTCGGCCACTCGTAGGATTTTTACAAACTTAGGCGTAACCGGATTCACAAGCTAAGCCACCCATCGGGGAAATTTCAAAAAAATAATAATAATCACTGGAAAATTATAACATTCTTGTCTTAGATAAACAAACTACAAAAGTACTTCTATTACATCTCAACCGAGTGAGTATTAAGTGTAAGGCTGAGCAGCTCCGCTGTTCTAAGCTTCGAGGCTCGTCGATCCGCGATCAACGCTGTAGAGATGATACGCTCCGTTGCCAGGAGAACTCTTGTGACGATGGAGGGACCTTCCCAAGTGGGAGCGAGTTTGTGTGGTTTCTGCTTGATCCACTCGGAGGACCCAATCTCCCTCTTGGAAGGCTCGACTCTTCACATTTCTCGCATGGAATCGACGCAAGTCTTGCTTGATAGATAGTCGAGCGGATCGGGCCATTTCTCTCTCCTCTTCCAAGAGGTCGATTGCATCTTGCCGCTTGTTTCGTTCTTTTCTTCGAGTATAGTTCGACTCGAGGCGCACAGAAGCAGTGTCACTCTCAAAGATAACTGCTTCAGCCCATAGAACAGAAGAATGGAGTTCTCCTGGCCGACCGATTAGGGAGTGGTCCTCAATCCCGCAGAGAACTGATGGAAGTTCGTCAACTCAAGCTCCGCAGTGCGGTTTGAGATCACGCATCGACCGTGGTTTCAGCCCTTTGAGAATGAGGCCGCTTGCATCGCTCGCTTGTCCATTCGATCGAGGATGAGCCATCGAAGCATAGTCACTTCGCTGCGGCCTTGAGAGGCGCAGAAAGCTTTGAACTTGTCATCATCGGTTTGACCCATTGTCGGTGATGATGCTATGCGAACTCCATATCTGAATATCAACTCTCCGATGAAACCGATAGCAGGCATGCATCGAGGTTCTTGATGGGCTTGGCTTCGATCCACTTGGTGAACTTGTCGATCGCTACTAGCAAATGAGTGAAGCCGCTTCGCCAGTTCTCAACGGGTCCAATCATGTCCAATCCCAAACAAATAAGGCCGACGAGTGGAATGGTCTTCAATGCCGAGGCGGCTTGTGCGATATGTTGGAATAGAACCGACATCCTTCACACTTGTCAACTATTTCTTTTGCCATTTCGCTTGCTTGCTCGCCAGTAAATCCCACTCGGTAGCCACAATGGTCCGAGAGGACGATGGTAGCCACAGTTCCCGAGTGGATATCCTCAAGAATTATTTGACCTTCTTCGCGTGATACACTTCGCCGACTTCCAACACGCTTTCAACAACTGTCCTTGATCATCAGAAGGCCTTTGGATCGCGGACGATCCGTCGAGCCTCTTCTTCATTCTCTCGGGAGCTCTTTCTTAGGGATATATGCGATGTACGCACCAATCCGTCGGGAGTGATGACCACAACTTCCATAATTAGGTCGACTACACGGTGGGACCTCAACTTCAGTCGGATCATTGGCACTCTTGCTCAGGGGCTTCTTCTCGAAAGGATCCTCCAAGACCGATGGTGCATGAATGTGCTCCAAAATACATTACTAGGAATGGCTTCCCTTTTGGATCCTATCTTCGCCAAATCATCCGCAACTTGATTTTTCAACAGTATATGGTGAAGCTTCTAACCTCGAATTTCTTCTCCAAATTTTCTCATCGTGATTACAATAACCTGTCATAGCGGCTTCACATCCCACTCCTTCATCACTTGATTAACAACCAGATCCGAAGTCACCAGACTATAAGGCTACGGACGCCGAGTGAAATGGCCATGCGCAACCCATACAGGAGTGCTTCATATTCGCCTTCGTTGTTGAAGAATCAAAGTGAATCGAGAACATATTTGAGCCTATCTCCTCGGGGAAACCAATACAACCCCTGCACCGTAACCAAGTACATCTTGGAACCGCTGAAAAACATAGTCCAGTTGTTCGGTGAACTTGAGTCGAAGTTGCCGTTCGTCCACTCAAGCAGGAAGTCTGCTATTGCTTGGGACTTGATGGCTTTTGCCTCAATTTGATATCAAGGAAGGAGTTCAATCGCCCATTTTGCCACTCGACCATTGCATTTCTGTTATGAAGAATTTCCGACAATGGGGCGTCACGACGAATCGTGAATGGAATGATCGGAGAAATAATGAGCAACCTTCTTTGTGGTCATATAGATCCCATAAACAAGCCTCGAGTAGTGAGGATATCTTTGCTTTGATGGGGTCAAGACTTCGTAAAGATAATAAATCGGGCGCTGAACTTTGAAGGCTTTTCCTTCTTCTTCTCGCCGAATCGTGGCACGCAGATCGACGACTTGTCCAGCTGGCTGCAATGTAAAGCAGCAAAGGCTTTGCTGATTGGGGCAGCAAGCAAGCACGGTTGGTGGAGAGCGAGCTTTGAGCTCGCAAACGCCGTGCATCAGCTTCTAGAGTCCACTAACTTGTCTCGATTTCTTCATCACCGGTAAAGAGGCAATGCCTTTTCACCGAGGCGAGAGATGAATCGACTTAAAGTGGCCAAGCATCTAGTAAGTTTCTGGACATCGTGCACACGCACAGGGTGCTTCATTCGGAGTATGGTGCCAACTTTTCGGTTAGCATCGATTCCTCACTCGTAAACGAGAAACCGAGTAACTTTCCACCGTGAACTCCAAATGTGCACTTTGATGGGTTGCTTGATATCATACCTCCGAGATTGGCAACAGCTTAGCAAGGTCAACAACAGGTCGGAACCCTTCGTGACTTGACCACTATATAATCCATGTACGCCCACATTCCGACCGATTTGAGGAGCAAACACTTCAATCATCCTCATGAATGTGGCTCCAGATTCTTGAGACCGAATGGCATGGTGACATAATGTAGCAAATCAATGGAGTGATGAACGCTGTTTTAATCTCATCGGGTCCATACAACGGATCTGTGGTACCCGAATAGGCGCTCTAAAAGACAACCTCTCACATCCCGCAGCTTGAGCTTCGGCTGTTTGGTCGATGCGAGGAAGAGGGAATGATCTTTCGGCAGGCCCGATTGATATGCTTGAAATCGATGCACAACGACTTGTCCTTCTTGGGGACCATGACGACATTGGCGAGCCACTGAGTGGTAGATCTCTCGATGAACTCGCCGCTAAGAGCCGAGCCACCTCCTCGCCAATGGCCTTTCTTCTTCTCGGACGCACTCACCAAGATACTCTTTAACCGTTTGAATTTTGGTCGACTCATAGGCGATGCTCAGCCAGCCCCTAGAACACCCGCATGTCAAGAAGCTTCCATGCAAAGATGTCCCAGTTCTCACGGAGGAACCGATGAGCGCTTCTTCCTATTTTGAGTCGAGTGTTGTTGAGATGTTGGTCGGAGCAGCATTGGGATCAGCCGGGTGAATGTGAACCTGTTTCGCCTCACCACCGATCAAATGTCGACCAGAGGTGCTTCTTAGCTCGCAACAAATCACCGGATCTGCAGTTTTCGACACTTTTGTAGCTCTACCATCGCCAACCGAGCATCGGGCGATCTTAGAGCCTTCCGAAGCACTTCTTCCGCTTCTTCCGACATTGCCCGTAATAATGATCACGCCTGGGACCAGTGCATTTCGCTTAAGATACACGAATATGGTCGGGCCATGAACGTGTATAAGCTGGCCTTCCTGTAATAGCGTGATAAGCGCCTGAAATCCACGACCTCAAAGGTCAACTTTTCTTCCGGAAATGCTTCAATCACCAAAACTACATCAAGAGCAATTTGGCCGAGTGACTCAGCCTTCTTCCGTGAATGACTCGCGGAAGCTCATGTTATCGGTAATCGAGTCCGACATCGAATGCCCATCCCTTTCAACGCCTCCGCCAGATAATATGTTCGCCACTACCACCATCCATCAGACTTTGGTCACCGAGTGCCCTCAATAACCTGGTCGACCATCAATGCTTGCCTCCCTGGTGGTGGCAATGTGCCGGTGATCGACCGGTCAAATGTGATGGCGGATCGACCATTTCAGATAATTGGGAGTCGCCGAGCAACCAAGTTCACTTCCGATTGATAACTTTCAATCGACTTTTGCTTTACGACGCAAGAAAATCATCGTGGTAGAATTGACCGGGGATATCCATCATCACCGCCATCTTTGTCCTCAACTTTGTCTCCGCTCTTATCCTTATCTCTAAGATGTTTCCTTGAACCGCTGAATCAAGAGCCGACATCGTCGAGTGGTATGTTTCGGTAAATGAGTTTACCTCTTCATCTTTATTTGTATGAATATGACATGGCAAATCCAACACGCTGCTTCCAGCCTGGTCTTTCACCTTCTTGGGGTTCCAAGGACCCTGGGTTTCTGAACTTTCCCTGGGTCACAGCCAAGGCCTCCCGGAGCAGCTGGCTCGCTTTGAGCTTCGCTCCGACCGAATTTTCTCCGGCCGCCTTATTGGCGGCCGATGATATTTACCATTCGAGCCGATCCTCTTCACCATTTGCATACTTGGTGGCAATTCCATCATCCGACTCTGGTCATATTCCGGTTCGACCAAATTTCAAACTCAACTCTCGTTTGACTCTTTGAAGGCACAGATCGCCTCGGTGATCGACACATTCTCGATCGTGGTGCAAAGTGATCCACCTCTAGATATAATCTCAAAGTTTCACTCGACTTTGCACACACGATCGCAACTCCGCTAATCCTGCTGTCGCTTGCAAGTTCCTTCAAATGTCCCCGACAAACACTCGGCAAGATCTTCCTAAGTGTAACATCACTGGTGCTAATCGATTCAACCACGCTCGTCTGAACCCTCCAACATAAGAGGCAATGCTTCATGGCTACCTCATCGCTGCTACCGACGATCTGAACAGCCACTGTAATCTTTCAAGCCAAGTGTCGCTTGATTCACCAAAGAACTTATCGACTCACCGCCAACCTGAAGTTGGGAGGAATCACCGCGGCCTCGATGGCTCACTGAAACACTCGTCCCGTAGACATGAACTCGCCGGAAGGAACATCTCTATCATGGCCGCCTTCGGAGCTCGTTCTCGCCGACCAAACCTTGAACGATAATAGATCTCGATCAAAGCCTGGTTCCTCGGGTCGACCGAACTCTTCGCCCAACACCGTGTTGGCGCTCGCCGCCTCCGCTGCCGAGGAGCGATGATCCACCCCTTGGGAGGAGGGCATCGGCGTCGATCGCTATGATCGAATCGGTGCTCATACTGCCGCGCCCTTGTATCGATTATCACGCCGCCCCCACATTCCTCACGCCGGGGCGATCTCAACTATGGGCCGATCGACTGAATTCAGCGACGGATCGGCTTTGAATCCTGCTTTCGCGACCGTGATACAACTGAGTTTTGATCTCCGCCGCCGGAGCAGATCTCTGATTTGCAGAAACCTCTACCCATTCCGATCGGGAAGGCTGAATTGACTCGCTATATGGGCGGCAGCTGCTAAATTTTGAAGCGGAGTTCAATATACCGAGTTGGCGGTTGAAAGAGCCGACGCCGACCGATTCTCGAACCTTTGGTCGCACAATTGCCGAGTACTCGCTGAAGGTTCTCCAACAGTACGCCAGCCAGGTTGGCTGCTGCCATCCTCCAAGGCACGAGCCTCGGGGTTTCTCCAACGATAGGAGTGTGAAGTGCATCCATGTTCCGACGGTGAAGCTCCTCCTCCGGAGCGGGGTGAGGGCTCGGCAGATACTCTCGTGGGCTTGCTCCGATCGCTTCCACCGCCACCTCCGCACAGCGGGTGAAACCGGGATCGTATGGTCCATCGACCATCGTAACCTCCGCCGCTGGGTCACTACTATCGACGGACGCAGCTGGAGCCAGCTGATGATCGAACGGGTCAGAGAGATTCGGCGGGCTCGACGCGCGACTTGGGTGGTGGCCGATTATGGCCACCGTGATGCCTCACCCACCGCCGAAGCCTCGATCGACCGGAACGCTTTGCGCCGTGAGAGATCGGGAGCGAAGACGGCACAGAGCCAACCCATACCGGGTCGACGGTTGCCGCAGGAGGACGCCACGGACACACAATGAAGTGCATCGCCTCATGGACGGGAGCGCGGCCCACGCCGAGTGGAGCCTCCTGCCAAGCCTTGTCATCCACTTCTCCAACAGTATGGCCATCGACCTCCTCCGATGGACCCGAGTGGTATCATCTGCATTCGAGTACATCCACATCGGATGACCTTGGTATAGGAGTGGCTGAATACGGCGCCGGAGGAAAACCTCCAGAGATCCATGCCACCACCCCGTCACGCTAATAAGCTGGACTACGCGCCCATCAGCAGCTTTACTTGGGCCTTCTCCTCTAGTAACACCTTCGTGGAAGATGGCTTGTTCACTCGACCATGGAGAAAGGAGGGAGCCCAATGACCGCCCCCGCATCGGCTGGTCTTGGCAAGAGAACCAGGTCGATCGCCGCCTCTAACCGAGTGAGGGAGAGTCATAGCCGAAAGGCGCTTTCCCCTCATCTCGACCCCGAGTCCCCACACATCTGGATTACTTGGGTTCTCTCGTCATTCGGTTCATTTTCTTCACCGCCCGAGAGCGACAGTGAATATGTGCTTGAAGAGACCCCAGCAGGTCGACAACCCAAGAAGTTCTCGACAATCTAAATGAAAGAAGCAAGGTAGACAATGGAGTTGGGAGTGGAATGATGGAGTTGCGCTCCAAAAAGTCTGAAACCCCGGAAAAAAGGATTCGTGGCGTAGAAAATCCCCGATCTACGTGGTGGCCAGGAGAACGACTCACCCTCTTCAAAGCTGCGGTTGCCACTGCTCCCTGAAGCCTCGCCGACCCATGGGGGTCAGTCCTTCATTGGCCAGATCGGCGAGGTCCTTCTCGGTGATGGTCGAGCGGATCCAGCCCCTTAGACCCAGCCTTGCAGTTTGACCACAAGAGGATCCGCCTCGACCGGGCGCCTCCCCAGCCTTCACACGCCGCTTTCTTCACCTGCTCCTGGCTGCGTCTTCCTTCACCATGGTCGCCGTGAAGCAAGTACTCGAGCTGCGTACCGGACAGTGCTAAGAGTGCAGCGAGAAGGTTTGGAGGCGGAGGGAGGAGAAGATTGGGGTCGCACTATTCCAAATACCCTGTCCGGCGCTTTATATGGGGCCGCTTCCGAGTGGCTGGCCGGTAGGCCCAGTAATCCTGCCAACTCAAGAATAAAGACGACGATACGTGGAGAAAAAGGCGGTGCAAAGATCGAGGCGCCATCAGATTATCCCATCCGAAAGTGCCGTAGTTTTCGCCGCTTCGCTTCCCAAAATTCAGATCCTGAAATTCGCCAACCGCGGAGCAACTCGTCAGATAGCAGATTTCCTCCGATCCGCCGCCGAAATCCTCAAGTTCACAGAGTTCACTGACAAACGTGAAGAATGGATCAAGGCGATCAAAGAGAAGTTTATGCCATCACTAAAAGGTCATTGATCCAGAGTAAGACACACTCGCAACACGAAGAACAGGTCGGAAAGATTATCAACTCCTTCCTCACTCAAACCTCGATCCATTCGGGGCTAATGATGAAGTCATGTATATGGGGTAGGGTCATAGACCTGCCCAAAGGTACCCTCCACAAGGACACTCGCAAGAGAGGCGGCTCTAGTCAACTCGGTAGGTTTCCACCGATGCATTCAAAGACACTCACCATGAAGACCCACTCGACCACCAGAGTCCAAGAGCCACTGCGCCCAAACGGTCTCAGTAGTTAAACAGTCTTTATGATCTTAATGACTTATGTAAGCATGCTACCAAGAACGCCTAGCCTTAACGCACCTTAAACCTCTCGCCACGCGGGCTGGCTGGGTCCCGCGACTCTATATAAGCCACCCTCCACGTGTAGAAGGGTTCGCACTTCAGAATACATACGATATAATCCAATGACCGCCTCCGGCCCGAGACGAGGGCTGTTACTTCTCCGAGAAGGGCCTGAACTCAGAACCCTTTGCGATACAACTACTCCATAGCTAGGAACTTGCCTCTCCATACCTACCCCCATTCTCATCGCCGACTTAGAACCACGACATCGCAAGCCGCCGCCCGGCCGCCGTGGTCGGGTTGTGATGCCGCGAGGCCTCACCGCCTACTACTCTCACCGCCGCCAGGCCATCCTCTACGCACCCACACCCCTCGTTATTCCACGGACGGCAGCCTCACACCGCAGCGAACGAGCGAACCTCATACCTCTACGCGGGGCATCCACCGCCGCTTCCCTCCCGCTTCATCCCTTCCTAGGCTTCTCCGCTGTCCACCGCCTGGTGCTCTCGCGCGCGTGGTCAATATGGTCAAGGAATGGCTTCCATCGGACGGACACTGATGCGGAGAGGCTGATAGTCGGTCCACGACCGCAGCAAGGAAGTGCCTCCTTATTACGCTGAAAATAATGATTCCTCCACCGATACCGGGACCCACCGGACGGGCCATCAGATTTCATGGAAAAACGCTTCCTCGATCGCTAGGGACCCACCAGCTTCATCTTCGCACGCAAGGAAGTGCATCCGCAAAACACACCGCCGATCATTGGGACCCACCACCTACACCTTCACACGCAAGGAAGTGTGTCTGCAAAAAACGATTCACCCTCGACCATCGACCCACCGCTACATCTTCGCATGCAAGGAAGTGCGTCCGAAAAAATTGATTCGCTTCGACCTGCCGGACCCACCAGCTACATCTTCGCACGCAAGGAAGTGCCCGATACCGGACCCACCGGTCAAGGGCACGAAGCGCTGTCATTCGTCGCGAACATGTACGCATATAGTGGTCGCAGAGGCGCCGACGTGTCCTAGTAGAAGCGCCGCACGTAGCATGTACACGCACGCATAACGCCGTGGTGCAAGAAAGAAAATACGACCACGCATGTGTACATACGGGCGGGTCTCGAACGCCTATCGCAGACATACGCACGCCGTGGCTCGTGTACATGGCTGGGTCGGAACAGAGAAACAACGCCGCCGCTGTGTTCATGGGGAGGCAACGGAGTGCGCCGTGTTCATGGGGAGGCAACGGAATGTGTCGTGTTCATCGGGAGGCAACGGAACGCGGGGAGCTAACCGCTTGGACGGAATAGGTGATGGAACGAGGCCTAGCGCATCGCACAACGGAGGAAACGAACCTCCCACGCTCGAACGGGTCCCGCGATCGGGAGGGTGGGCGCATCGCAGAACGGAGGAAACGGACCTCCCACGGTCGTAAACGGGGTCCCGTTGATCGAGGGTGTGGCGCATCAGAACGGACGTAAACGGACCTCCTATGATCAAACGGGGTCCTGTTGATCGAGGTGTGGCGATCACAAAACGGACTAAACGGACTTGTGTTGGAGCGCCACGGTCAAACGGGGTCATGTTCATCGAGAGGTGGGCGATCGCAAAACGGACTCCACGGATACCGCTCATCTCCACCGTCGACCTCCTCCACCTCCATGGGCTACCGCCGACCTCCTCCACCTCCACGGCTCCCTGCTCATCCAGCCTCCACCGCTGCTACTCCACCGCCACTCGCTCAACCACCCTCCACCGCTTCACTGCTTCATCCCGCCTCCACACCATGGGGTCCTCGTTCAACCACCCTCCACGGGCACCCTCCACCGCTCCATCGCTCATCCAGCCTCCACACCATGGGGTCCTGTTCAACCACCTCCACGGGCACCCTCCATCGCTCACTGCTCATCCAGCCCTCCGCACCACGGGTCCTGTTCATCCGCAGGCAAACGCCACCGCCATCGCTCATCCAACCCCCCCACAACGCCATCGCTCATCCCAGGCTGCATCGATCGACTTCGCTTAGCGCAGAGCGGCGAATCGCCGATCGGGTTCGGGCTAATCACCATCGATCGATTGCTCGGTTCAAGAACGCGAGCATGCAAAGGCAATCGCCGGGTTCAGTTAGAGCCCAACGCCTCGCTTCGGGTTTAGTTAGAGCCAACGCCGCACACACGCCGCAGACGTAATGAGAGAAACGCGACGCCGCCCCTACCTCCCACCGTAACCGGAACTCCCCAAATTTTCTCCCTCGCTTCTACCATGGTTTTTCCACATGGACGGCCCAAAGAATGTCATGTAGCTGCGCTCCCGACCGCCCCAAGACGAAAAAGCCCATTTTCTCGTCATGATTTTTGTCATAGAAGTAGGAGCCCACCACATCTATGATGATACCGGTTTTGTCACAATTATCGCATAGAAGTGTCATATGTATGACAGAAAAAATTGCTTGGCCCAAAATATCACAGATGTGTCTTTTTTGTAGTGTTGTTTATCCTTGGTAGCCTCTCTTATGGGGAAATGTAGTCTTGTGCTTCCATGAGCCATAGTAGTCCGCTACAGCCCGTTCACCGAGTCCCGCTAGCCCAAAGACTATCGCTTCCGTAACACTTGATCGGTAGGCATGTGATTCACCTCGCTCTCGTGTTCTGTCCTTCGGGAAATGTCACGCGTGACATCCGAGTCCTGCTTAGCCTGCTACAGCCCGGCTTCACCGGAGTCCTCAATAGCCCAAAGTGCTACAGCCCGGATTCACACGCCGCCGATCGACATGCTCGATGTTGATTCATGTATGCCTGTCCCCGTAAGTTAGTGCCACTTCAGATTCACGACTAGTCATGTCGGCCCGGGTTCTCTGTTATATGGATGCTAGCGACACTATCATATACGTGAGCCAAAAGGCGCAAACGGTCCCGGGCCATGGTAAGGCGACACCCGTGGGAATACCGTTCGTGAGGCCGCAAAGTGATATGAGGTGTTACCGGCTAGATCGATGTGACTTGGAATCGGGTCCCGATAACTTTGGTATCGAGCCCCGATCGCTCAGAGGATTACCAAGCCAAACTGGTCAAGTCAAGTCTAGAAATGCTTTAGTTATATAAGGGAATTGATTGTGGAGGGAACGAAGGCTCTTTTTACTCCTTTACCTTATGCCTCTCGATCCGAGTCAACCTCTTCTTCTACGGGTTAAGGAACTAGGCTTCATCTTTCTATCGATCATGTGTTACTAATCCGTAGACTTATAGGATTGTTGGTTTCAAGCCCCGCTCAGTTCCTACTACTTCGTGTGTTGACAATTGATCTCGTAACCTTGATATTGCGATGTTAAGTGGTTATATATGCCACCATTTTGCAGTGATGTCTCAAATCTGTTTGAGCATTTACACCAAGTATGTCTGTCTGAGTCATCCTGTGTTTCCAAACAACTGATGCATTTGCAAAATCCTTTCCTCTGTTGCTGGCCCTTTGGGCCGATTAAGCACACTAACGGTCTGTTGAGGTACTCATTGCCTTGACGTATGTGTTGAGCTAGTATTATGACCCTAGGCATCCAAGAGAACCACCTAGTAATCTAGCCATGTTTTGTATTCCCAGTGTGATGATTCTGGCCATCATTCTCGAAAGCATCCCGTGATGCCATTTAGTAGTAGGTATTCTACTCCTGGGTTTTGAACCCGAGATTCACCCTACTTCATGTTGTTAGTATTTGCAAGTTCCCTTAAGATATTAGTAACCTTTGCGATAGTCCTCGAGGTCCATGGTATCTCATTCTTCCAATACCATGAACCATCACGGCAGAAGTTCTTTTGAACCAAAAGATCACAACCAGGGTGCTCTTGAGGAGTACTCCATTCATATTGTGACTCGCCACCCTTCCTTTTCTCGCATGGGTTATCCGAAGAATTATGTTGAACTTTGCCCGACATATCGATGTATGCATCCACAACTCGAAAGTTATATGTTCCTTTGAGTTGTCCATCTTTAGTTATTTTCTGGCCCTCGTCTGTCAATTGATAGTTAAGAGTATATGTGCATTCATGCTCATCGATACCTCATATTCTTGTGGTCTGTCAAGCCATTCTATTCTAGAATGACTAGGAGAAAAAAACTCCAGTACCTTATCCATTTCTAGGATTGGGTCAAAGTAGTTGTATTCCGCAGATCAAATGCCAAACCAGCTTTTGTTCTGTTCTACCTTGGAGTATTACCCTATTTATGTCAAGAAAATATCATAGGAATTGCACCATCTCTTATGAATTTTTGATGCAGTGATACTTCTTGCCATCATTGTTCATTCCTCGGCTCCCGTGTTATTGTAACCGGAATGCCGGCAAGTGAGTCGTGATGTGTGAAATCAATACTCCTAGCAACTCCGTTGCTTGGTAGTTAATGGACAATATTCTCATTCTTAGCGTGTTGGTTATTAAATCATCATCCTAAGATTGATCGTGCTACCTAGTCCTTATTTCTGGTGCACTCTTTGATCAATGAGTTAGGATTGTGTCAATCCCTCACTCTTTTGATCATATCATCTTTCCCTAAAAAGTAAGGTTGTTCTCGAGCTTAGTAACATATCGGTGGTTCGTGATTTTCCAAATATCTTCTCAGAAGTATTACCAGGTTGTCCCCTGACTGTTATGTTGAGCTCGTGATCAAGTTGGTTTTCCTCTAAACCAGCCATTCTGCAAGAATCTGTGTTCGATACCCTGAGCTAGTTGGTTAAGCTAAACAACAACTTGGAGAGTTGGAAGATAAACGCTGCCTAACTTAGTTTGTTCTATGGGATATCCTTGTGTGTGTGTGTGTGTGTTTGAAGAGAGATGATATCTTCATCGATTGTTCCTCGTGATCGGTTGTTGAATCCATTGTCTTGTCAAACCTTGATTTGAGTGTGGCTATCCTCAAATCAAATCGTAACTAACGATGTTCATAATGTTGTCTTACTCATGGTTGATCCTCGAGCATACACCATTATATCTTTTGCTCTAATAAATGCTATTGGTTTGTTCACATAGTTGTGGAGTTCCATCTTCATGGAAATCTTTATGATTTGTCATTGATCCCATCAGCAGCATTTTATCTTCTCCATGATTCATGTTGAACATTAAACCAGTTGTTGGAAACTTTTGTAAGCATTATCTTCGTGTCTGCTCATGAAGAATATGTTGGATGAAAGAGGTGACTTCCTCTAGTTCATGTGCATTTCAAGCAAGTTGTCGCCGGAATTCGAGAAATTTTGTTTCACTTCCTCCGAATCATTCCAAGTCACCATGCATACGCATGGAAGTATTCGTGGTCCGAGACTTGCAACCTTCATTCTATATGAACTCAGCACACCAAGCCACTAATTGATTTGTTCAAGGAGAAGGGGTTCCTTCTTAAGAGCATGCCTTATGCAAAGACTTCGTTATCCTCGATGATGATTCCCCACCTGAACTCGGTAGTGTTTTATTATAAGACTACTACGTGGTCATGCTTGTCTTGGAAAGCGTGTGCACATGTATGTAGCAGAACCAGCTCATGTTTCGGAGCTTGCTATCGTAGTTCATTTCCCGAGAATCTCACAACGACATCTCGCCGGTTTGTGTTGCAAACTTTCTTTTCCAGACATGATGTCTGAAATATCCTGTTACCAACCAGATCTGAATCTCAGGCAGATATGATGGTTGAAACATTTTCCAAGAACTATAATATTGGTCTCTATAACCGTAAAGTGGATGTTGTGGCTACCCCACCTAACCAGAAGGCCAACTATGGTAGTATCTTGGTTCAGCAATTTGGCCACCTCCCCATGAGGATGTCATATGTCTTATTCTAGAAGTTGTTCCTTATGGATCCTTTGTCTTCCAAGTCCCACCTATACTTGATGGCCACATTAATGCTTTAAGTATGACTGCATATGTAGAACGTCAAGGAGAAAACTAGAAGCGGAGTGCTAAGTGTCTCTCTCGATCATCCAGATTTTGTTTCCTTAGCATCGCTAAGATGAAATCTGAGAAGGTGTTGTCTTCTCTCGTGATCCGCATTCTCCATCATTGTTCATCATGGTAGTATGATGTGTTGCCGTGATCCTGGCACGGATGTCGGTAAGATCTTGATGAGTATGGGAATGCTCAAGTTCTTGAAAGCACGCCAGTTATTAGGTTATATCCTCGTATCAATTGAATGTGCCTCCTGCTTACCGAGTTGTTCTATAACTCTAGTTTCTTTTCCAAACCGAGTATCCCATTCTTTCAACTCCTTCAAACGATCATGTGTGAATTGCCTCAGCTGGTATAAATAGTTTTAATGATCTTTGTATCAAAAGTAATTCTTTTTGCCACTTAAGGGAATAATTCTACGAGTCACCTTCTAACGCGTTCGATATGGAATCATAGCACCATCTCCTTGCTACTCCGAAACCATGCACCATCTACTTAAGCGTGGAATTGTTGCCTACCAAGTTGAACCTTCAAGTATTCATCCCTCCATCCCTTTCAATGTGTGTCTTGTGTCTCACTCAAGAGACGTTTCTTTCGCCTCACCCGTGAGTTGATCTCGAGTTGCTCGATCTTTGAGAAGATCGATTCCGTAGAGTTCCCTGCCTTTGGTCGTAGTGTTTTGGTCAAGATCTCAAAGGCAAGGACGCCAAGGATCAATATGAAGAAATGAATCAACATCTTCGAGAAGGGCAGTTGGATCATGAAGTTTGTGAGATTAATTAGTGTCCCTCTGCCTTCTTACTCACGCCTTGAATCTCTGGACGAGATTCTTGTTTAGTGGGGGTGAGTTGTCACAGCCTAGAACACCGAGTGTAACAGCCAGCATCGCTGAGCATGCATCATGTTGTTGCATTGCATTGATTGTGTTCCTCTTGTTTGCCGTGTTTGTCCCTCTCAAGAGACGTTGTTCCGTGATGTGATCGATGACACCGATGAAGAGATATACTATCTTCGGTGCTGTGCAAGCAAAACCCCTTGTTCATTCCGACATAATCCCATTCTCTCGCCTCCTGCTTCTCTTTTACTACATTAGGACAACAACGATTCAACTGCTACATGTTGCGTAGTTGAACCCCTTTCCTCCGCATGACCTGTCATTGCCACAAGAATAGATGAAACCCACTAGCATGAGTAGGAGTTGTTTGAGCCCGATGTGCCTACTCATTCATGCTTGTTTGTAATGCCTGCTATTGCTTAGAGTTGAGTCGTCCGATTCATCGGGATGAATTGGAATGTGGTGAACATGTCCCACTGTTGAGAGCTAAGTGTGTGAACATGATTTGGTAAAGGTAAGCGTGAGAGGCCATGTAGGAGTACATGGTGGGTTGTCTCATTGCAGCCGCCTCGTGAACTAAGTTCTGTATTTGTGATCCATGAACAGTTACTACCACACATTGGGCTCCAGCGCCCAAGCTCTCTCGACTTATTAATCAACCTGATCTCTGGCCCGTGAGTTGCAACTAGTTTCTTGTGTTTGTAGGTAGTGTTAGTAGTCTACCAAGTGGCACCCGTATAGGTGGGCTTGGGACAGACTAGGCACCGTGGCACAAAGGTACCAAGCATAGAGCCATCCGTCGAGGTGGGTTTGGGAACCCCGCACACATCATTTGGGGCCGTGAGCGACACCCCGGCTGGATCTCCTAGCGGATGGAATCCAATAGGTGATAAACCCGGACTAGAGACTTGTGTGGTTAGTCGTCGCGGTCGACTTTCGCCAAAGCTTCCGCTTGAAGGTTGCCGAGATACATGACGGTACATGGTGGTAAGTGGCGAGAGGTGTGTGAAGAAGTACACCCCTCGCAGGTTAACTTCATCTATTCAATAGCCGTGTCCATGAAAAGGACTTCGTTGCCTGCATAGCTCATAGACAACCGAAAGTGGATACTCTCAAATGCGTGATACGCCCATTTTGCATCATGCTTTTATATCGATATTTATCGCATTATGGGCTGTTATTTCACGTTATGTCACAATACTTATGGCTATTCTCTCTTATTTTACAAGGTTTAAATGAAGAGGGAGAATGCCGGCAGCTGGAATTCTAGGCTGGAAAAGGAGCAAATATTGGAGACCTATTTTGTGCAACTCCAAAAGTCCTGAAACTCCACGGAATATCTTAAAATAAATAAAGAAAATCATCGCTAAAGATGAAGGCCAGGCCCACACCGCCACGAGGGTGGGGGCGCCTGCGCGCCCCACCGTGGCCCCGGTGGCTCTCCGATGCCCATCTTCTCCTATATGAAGTCTTTCGATGAGAAAAAATCAGAGGCAACCTTCGACGAGACACCGCCGCCACAAGGCGGAACCATGGAACTAATCTAGGGCTCCGCATGAGCTGTTCGCCTGGGACACTTCTCCGGAGGGGGAAATCATCGCCATCATCATCACCAACGCCTCTCATCGGGAGAGGGCAATCTCCATCAACATCTTCACCAGCACCATCTCATCTCCAAACCCTAGTTCATCTCTTGTATCCAATTCTTGTCTCCAAGTCCGGGATTGGTGCTAGTAGGTTGCTAGTAGTGTTGATTACTCCTTGTAGTTGATGCTAGTTGGTTTATTTGGTGGAAGATCATATGTTCAGATCCTTTATGCATATTATTACCCTCCGATTATGAACATGAATATGCTTTGTGAGTAGTTACGCTTGTTCCTAAGGACACGGAGAAGTCTTGCTATTAGTAGTCATGTGAATTTGGTATTCGCTCGATATTTTGATGAGATGTACGTTGTTCAGCCTCTAGTGGTGTTATGTGAATGTCGACTACATAACACTTCACCATTATTTGGGCCTAGAGGAAGGCATTGGGAAGTAACAAGTAGATGATGGGTTGCTAGAGTGATGTGCTTAAACCCTAGTTTATGCGCTGCTTTCAGAACGGCTGTTTTGGATCCATATGTGTCATGCTATGGTTAGGTTTACCTTAATACTTTTGTTGTAGTTATGATGCTTGCAATAGAGGTTAATCATAAGTGGATGCTTGTCCAAGTAAGAACAGCAACCAAGCACCGGTCCACCCACATATCAAATTATCAAAGTACCGAACGCGAATCATATGAACGTGATGAAAACTAGCTTGACGATAATCCCATGTGTCCCCGGGAGCGCTTTTCCTATTTTAAGAGTTTGTCCAGGCTTGTCCTTTGCTACAAAAAGGACTAGGCCACCTTGCTGCACCTTATTTAATTTTGTTACTTGTTGCTCGTTACAATTTACCTTATCACAAAACTATCTGTTACCACTTATTTCACTACTTGCAGAGAATACCTTGCTGAAAACTGCTTATCATTTCCTTCTGCTCCTCGTTGGGTTCGACACTCTTACTTATCGAAGGACTACGATAGATCCCCTATACTTGTGGGTCATCAAGACTCTTTTCTGGTGCCGCTGTCGGGAGTGTAGCGCCTTTGGTAAGTGGAATTTGGTAAGGAAAAATTTATATAGTGTACTGAAATTTTCATCACTTGTTACTATGGAAAGTAATTCTCCGAGGGGCTTGTTCGGCGATCTTCACCTCACCAAGAGAGCAAAGAGTTGCTCCTCAACCTACTGAACCTATTGAAAATGAAACTCCTTTTAAGTTCCTTCGGTATGATGGAAAAACTGTCTGGCTAACACTTTTACTGTGAGATGGAACAAAACATCCCGATGAAAATCTACTCTATGTGGATGAAGTTTGTGGATTATTTAAGCTTGCAGTATACCGATGATGTTGTTAAGAAGAAGGTCTTCCTTTATCTTTGAAGGAAGACGATTGACATGGTATAGGCTATTTGATGATACGGATCATGGAACTATAAAAGATTGAAATTGAAATTTCATCAAAAGTATTACCCTATGCATCTTGTTCATCGTGATCGCAATTATATATATAATTTTGGCCTCTGAAGGAGAAAGCATCGCCAAGCTTGGGGAGGCTTAAATCAACGTTATATTCATGCCCCAATCATGAGCTCTCAAAAGTGACAATTCTTCAGAATTTTTATGCTCGGCTTTCTGATAACAATCGCACCATGCTCGATACATCTTGTGCTGGCTCTTTTATGATGAAGACTATTGAATTTAAATGGAATTTATTGGATAGAATTAAACGCAACTCTGAAGATTGGAACCTCGACGAAGGTAAGGAGTAAAGTATGACGCCTAAGTTTGATTGTGTTAAATCTTTTATGGATACCGATATTTTCCGTAAGTTTAGCACTAAATATGGACTTGACTCGAGATAGTAGCTTTTTTCGTGAATCTTTGCTACTTATGTTGATCTCCCAAGGAGAAGTGGTTTAAATATCACCTCCCATAAAAGTAAAAGTAGCTGCACCTATTAAAGTTGAAGAAAAGACTGTCACTTATAATGATTCTATTGTTCCTACCCCTTATGTTGAGAAACCACCTTTCCCGTTAGAGTAAAGGATCATGCTAAAGCTTCACTGTTGTTCAGAAAAGCAATATTAGAACTTATACACCTCCTGAGCAAGTTAAAGTAGAACCTAATATTGCTATTGTTAAAGATCTCTTGTCTGATAATATTGATGGGCATGTTATTCAATTCTGTGGAGAAACTGCTAGAATTGCTAAACCTTGTGCTAAAGATAAACATAGACATGTGGTAGGCGTGCCTGTTATTTCTGTTAAAATAGGAGATCATTGTTATCATGGCTTATGTGATATGGGCGCTAGTGCTAGTGCAATACCCATTGAATTATACAAAGAAATTATGCATGATATTGCACGTATTGAGTTAGAAGAAATTGATGTCACAATTAAGCTTGCCAATAGAGATACTATTTCACCCGTGGGAATTGTTAGAGATGTTGAAGTCTTGTGTGGGAAAACTAAATATCCTGTTGATTTCCTTGTTCTTGGTTCTCCACAAGATAGCTTTTGTCCCATTATATTTGGTAGACCCTTCTTGAATACTGTTAATGCTAAGATAGACTGTGAAAAGAATGTTGTTACTATTGGCTTGGATGATATGGTTCATGAGTTTAATTTCTCTAAATTTAGTAAACAACATCGTGAGGAAGAATTGCCTAGTAAGGATGAAATTATTGGTCTTGCTTCTATTGTCTGCATTCTCCTAGTGATCCTTTAGAACACTATTTGCTAGACCATGAAAATAATATGTTCATGAATGAAAGAAGGGAAATAGATGAAGTATTCTTTAAACATGAACCTATTCTGCAACATAATTTTCCTGTTGAAATCCTAGGGGATCCTCCTCCACCCAAGGGTGATCCCGTGTTTGAGCTTAAATCGTTGCCTGATAATCTTAAATATGCTTATCTTGATGAAAAGAAAATATATCCAGTTATTATTAGTGCTAACCTTTCAGAGCATGAAGAATAAAGATTATTGAAAACTCTGAAGAAGCACTGTGCCGCTATTGGATATACTCTTGATGATCTTAAGGGCATTAGTCCCACTCTATGTCAACATAAAATAAATTTGGAAGCGGATGCCAAACCAGTTCATGATCCTCAACGACGTTTGAATCCTAAAATGAAAGAAGTGGTAAGAAAACAAATACTCAAGCTTATGGAGGCAGGTAAAATTTATCCCGTTGCTGATAGTCAGTGGGTAAGTCCTGTCCATTGTGTCCCTAAGAAAGGAGGTATTACTGTTGTCCCTAATGATAAAGATGAATTGATTCCGCAAAGAATTATCACAGGTTATAGGATGGTAATTGACTTCCGCAAATTAAATAAAGCTACTAAGAAGGATCATTACCCCTTACCTTTTATTGATAAAATGCTAGAAAGATTATGCAAACATACACATTATTGCTTTCTAGATGGTTATTCTGGTTTCTCTCAAATACCTGTGTCGGCTAAAGATCAATCAAAGACTACTTTTACATGCCCTTTTGGTACTTTTGCTTCTAGACGTATGCCTTTTGGTTTATGTGATGCACCTGCTACCTTTCAAAGATGCATGATGTAACGCCCTCGATGCGGCTATATCTCCCACGTGTCGAAGCACGACTTAGAGGCATAACCGCATTGAAAGCAATGTCGCAAGTGAGGTAATCTTCACACAACCCATGTAATACATAAGGAAAGAGATACATAGTTGGCTTACAACGCCACTTCACACAATACATAAATAAACATCCATCATTCAGAGTACACTCAAGGTCCGACTACGGAACCAAAATAAAAGAAGATACCCCAAATGCTACACAGATCCCCGATCGTCCCAACTGGGCACCACTATCGATCATCGAAAGACATAGTAACGACCACGCCTCGTCGAACTCCCACTTGAGCTCGGTTGCGCCACCGTGACCGCATCATCGGCACCTGCAATCGTTTTGTAGAATCTGTGAGTCACGGGACTCAGAATCTCACACCCGCAGATCAAGACTATTTAAGCTTATAGGAAGGACAGGGTAGTAAAGTGGAGCTGCAGCAGTTTACTTAGCATATATGGTGGCTACATCGCAAAAGAGAGCGAGAAGAGGAGCAAAGCACGGTCGTGAAGCTAGTAGCGATCAAGAAGTGATCCTGAACTACTTACGCCGACATAACTCCAACATCGTGTTCACTTCCCGGACTCACGAGAAGAGACCATCACGGTTACACACGCGTTGAAGTGTATTTTAATTGAGGTCAACTTCGGTTTTCTACAACCGACATTAACAAATTCCCATCTGCCTCATAATCCGGGCACGGCCAAAGATATTACCCGCAGGTGTCCTAACTTAGCCCATTATAAGCTCTCACGGTCAACGAAGGATATTCCTTCTACCGAAGACCCGATCAATCTCGAATCCGGACTACAAGACATTTCGACAAAGAATAAAACAAGACCAGCAAAGCCTCCGACAGCCGACAAATCCCGATAGGAGCTGCACATATCTCGCTCTCGTGGCACATCCGATGAGACTAGCTACGAGTAAAACCAAGCCTCGAAGTTTCCCTGCAGGGCCTCAAGCAGTAGCTTTGTTCGGGCCAAGACTCAAGGAGCACTGTCCGGGGGTTAAATAAAGATGACCTCGGCTCGTGAAAACCCGGGGAAAAAGGCTTAGGTGGCAAATGGTAAAACCAAAGTTGGGCCTTTGCCGAGGAGTCTTATTCAAAGCGAATGTCAAGGGGTCCCATAAATCACCCAACCGTAAGGAACGTGAAATCAAGGAACATAACACCGTATGACGGAAACTAGGGTGGCAAGAGGGAACAAAACACTGCATAAGGCCGAGCCTTCCATCCTTTACCAAATATATAGATGTATTAATTATAGCAGATAAATATTGTGATATCCCCAACAAGTAAACATGTTCCAACAAGGAACAACATCTCCATGTTCCAACAAGGAACAAACTTCAGCTTCACCACGCAACTAGCAACGCTTATAAGAGGGCTGAGCAAAGCGGTAACATAGCCAAACCACGGTTGCTAGGAAAGGATGGTTAGGGCTGACATGGCAATATGGGTGGCATGATATAGCAAGTGATAGGCATCGAGAGCATAGGCATAGCAAAAGAGCGAGCAACTAGCATAGCAAAGATAGAAGTGATTTCGAGGGTATGGTCATCTTGCTCGCAATGTTCTCGTGAGTTGTCGAAAGCTTGATCCTCGAAAGCGCTTCTCAACAGGTTCCTCGCTCACGCACTCGCCTCCGGCTCTACCCAAAGCAAGAACACAAACAAAGGAACCACAATAAATCACGGTGCAATGCACAATCAACATGATGCAAAAACATGACATGATATGCGGATGTGATATGCAATGCGTAAAAAGGCCCGGAAGGAAAATGATGAACCAGGCATCAACTTGGCAAACCAAGTATGCCACTGAAAGATGAGATGATTTCGTTGAAATCGATATAAAGATCACCGAATCGGATGCACGGTTTGCAAATGACAAACAAAACAAGAATGGCACAAATCGCCATTAACAAAGATGATGCCACTTAGCAAGCAACAAGAAATTAAGCTACTGCACCCAAACGTACCAACAAAGTATATGGCAGTGATCTACACAAGATTATTGACAAAAGATGAGCACTGAGCTACGGCTAAATCACATCATAACAGGTTCAAACAAGCATGGCAAAAGTGCACAAAATATCAGCTGACATGGCAAAACAGCATCAGTTGCAATGTTCAGAGCAACAAAACTACATGCTACAGGAACTTATAATAGCAAAACAAGGCATGGCATGAATCTACTCAAAGCATAGAACAAAAGTCCCTTACTGACCATAAGCCAAAAGGATCAGAAAATATAGTAACACCCATGTCAATATTGAAAGTTTCATAATAGATTCAGCAACATGACATGTCAAAACTGATAACAAGTAGGCATGTTTACAAGCTCAATGCACTCACTACAGAGCCTTATATGATAAACTAAGCATACATACATCAAGAAGACATGGCATAGAAGACATACATGGAAAGAACAATACCATAGCATACATGGATCAACCACAACAACCTTGGCAAAATTGAATAACATGTAAACAATCTGCCAGAAACATTTGATAGCAAAAGTAGAGCTCGATTGACTCAAGCTATGAAACCCATAATTGCAAACAAGGGCATGGATGGATAGAGCAAGACATGTTTAACAAAACATCCTTACTGAAGTATCTCAAAATATGCATAGATCTCTCGGTAGCATCAAGTTAACATGGCATCAAAATATCACTAAACAGTAATGAAAACAGCAACATCAGACACCTACTTTGCATGCTTGTGCTAGTCACCACATAGATCACAAAAATACATGGCATACACCCCTGGAAAGATGGCATGGCATATTACAAAACACATGTAGGACTCAAATTCATAGGGTGCACACATCAATCATAGCAAAATAATAAAAGTGCAAGTTCTAAGAAATGTAAACTAACATCACATAGCCCTCTTCCAACAGCATTTCGGGCATCAAGATGAGCTCAAATTAAAATTATGCACTGAGATGAAATGATCTACTCTTTGAGGCGAACATTTTGATATATTAAACGCGCAAAATGGATCTACAGATGCAAAGTTACGCTACGATGAAAATGCCACGAAATAACATAGGATGCAAAAGACTTGGAAGAAATGAGGAGGGGGGAAGAAGTCAACGGGATCGGGATCCGGTCGGGATCCGGATCGGGTGAGGCGGAGCGGCGGCGCCGGGGTGGGAGGAGGCGGCCGGGCAGGGGCCGAGGGAGGCGAGTGGCGGGACCGGCGAGCGGGCGCGGCCGGGAGCGGGAGGAGGCGCTGCGGTAGCGAAAGCGGACGGCGGGGAGGCGGCGACGGCGAGGCCCGTGGTCGGCGGAGACGGCGCTGCCGGTGGCGGCGGCAGCGAGGCGGCGGAGGAGGGGGCGCGCGGTGGCGGCGGAGATCCGCCGCGAGCGGGCGGCGCTGCGGGCGCGCGCGGGCGCTGGGCGGGCGTTTCGCCTGGCTGGGCGCCGGGCGGCGCGGGCGGCGGGCGCGGGACAGGTGGCGGTTGTGAGTGGCGCGACGCTGGGCGGCTTCTGTCCGACGGCGGGCGGACGCGTCCGCGGCGCGATGAAATTTAGGGTTTTGGGAAGAAGACCCGGATTTGGACGGGAGATGTTTAAATAGGCATAGAGGGAGCTAGAGAGTCCAAATGAGGTGTAGTTTTCGCCACACGATCGTGATCGAACGACAAGAGCATGGAAGTGACTTAGATGGGTTATTGGGCTGTTTTGAAGGGTGTTGGGCTGCAACTTAAAAGAGGCCTTTATGAGAGTGCGTTAACCGCTGGAGTACCAAACGAGCTCCAAATGACCAAACTTGACCGGTGGTCTACGGTGGTATACCAAGGCCACTTGACAAACCTCGTCCATTCCGAGAAAGTTTAGTACCGCACACGAAAAACGTAAAAGGCCGCCGGGAGATAGGAGGTTTGATTGCAAAACGGACAACGGAAAAATGCTCGAATCATGAGATCTAACACGTATGCAAATGCGATGCACATGATGACATGATGTAAAATGCATGACATGGACAAAATGCAAATGAAGAAAACCCAACCACGGAGGGAATATCATATCACAATGCCGAAAAAGGCAAGAGTTGAGTTACAAATATGGAAAGTTACTCTGGTGTTACACATGATGGCTATATTCTCCGATTTTTGTGAAAAGATTTGTGAGGTTTTCATGGACGACTTTTCCGCCTATGGTTCCTTCTTTGATGATTGCTTGAGCAATCTTGATCGAAGTTTTGCGAGATGTGAAGAAACTAATCTTGTCTTGAATTGGGAAAAGTGCCACTTTATGGTTAATGAAGTTATTGTCTTGGGGCACAAAGTTTCTGAAAGAGGTATTGAAGTTGATAAAGCCAAAGCCATGTCCCAAGGACATCAAGGGTATAAGAAGTTTCCTAGGTCACGCCGGATTTTATAGGAGGTTCATTAAGGACTTCTCAAAAATTTCTCGGCCTCCGACTAATTTATTACAAAAAGATGTACCATTTGTCTTTGATGATGATTGTGTGGAAGCATTTGAAATACCTTAAGAAAGCATTAGTCTCTGCACCTGTTGTTCAGCCACCGATTGAATTTACCCTTTGAAATTATGTGATGCTAGTGATTATGCTGTAGGTGTTGTTCTAGGGCAAAGAGTTGATAAGAAATTAAATGTTATCCATTATGCTAGTAAGACTCTAGACAATGCTCAAAGAAATTATGCTACTACCGAAAAGGAACTTTTAGCAGTTGTATTTGCTTGTGATAAATTCAGACCCTATATTGTTGATTCTAAAGTAACTATTCACACCGATCATGCTGCTATTAAATATCTTATGGAAAATAAAGATGCTAAACCTAGACTTATTAGATGGGTTCTCTTGCTGCAAGAATTTGATTTGCATATTGTTGATAGAAAGGGAGCTGAGAACCCCGTTGCAGATAACTTATCTAGGCTAGAGAATGTTCTTGATGACCCACTACCTATTGATGATAGCTTTCCGATGAACAATTAAATGTCATATGCACTTCTCGAAAGCACCTTGGTATGCTGATTATGCTAATTATATTGTTGCTAAATTTATACCACCTAGCTTCACATACCAACAAAAGAAAAAGTTCTTTATGATTTGCGACATTACTTTTGGGATGACCCACATCTTTATAAAGAAGGAGTAGATGGTGTTATTATATCGCCAGTGCTTGAGCATGAATAGGAACAGATCCTACGCAAGTGTCATTCAAGCTTATGGAGGACACCACGCCGAGATAGAACTGCACATAAGGTATTGCAATCCGATTTTTATTGGCCCACTCTTCAAGGATGCCCGTAAGTTTGTTTTGTCTTATGATGAATGTCAAAGAATTGGTAATATTAGTAGACGCCAAGAAATTCCTATGAATTATTCACTTGTTATTGAACCATTTGATGTTTGAGGCTTTGATTATATGGGACCTTTTCCTGCCTCTAATGGATATACACATATTTTAGTTGCTATTGATTACGTTATTAAGTGGGTAGAAGCTATTCCAACTAGTAGTGTTGATCATAACACTTCTATTAAAATGCTTAAGGAAGTTATTTTTCCGAGGTTTGGAGTCCCTAGATATTTAATGACTGATGGTGGCCCACACTTTATTCGTGGTGCTTTCCGTAAAATGCTTGCTAAATATGATGTTAATCATAGAATTGCATCTCCTTATCACCCGCAGTCTAGTGGTCAATTAGAATTAAATAATAGAGAGCTCAAATTAATTTTGCAAAAGACTGTTAATAGGTCTAGAAAGAATTGGTCCAAGAAACTTGATGATGCATTATGGGCCTATAGAACTGCATATAAGAATCCTATGGGTATGTATCCATATAAAATGGTTTATGGAAAAGCATGTCACTTACCTCTCGAACTAGAACATAATGCATATTGGGCTATTAAAGAGCTCAACTATGATTTTAAACTTGCCGGTGAGAAGAGGTTATTTGATATTAGCTCACTTGATGAATGGAGAACCCAAGCTTATGAAAATGCCAAGTTGTTTAAAGAAAAGTTAAAAGATGGCATGACAAAAGGATACAAAAGCGTGAGTTTAATGTAGGTGATTATGTATTGCTATACAACTCTGTTAAGATTTTTGCAGGAAAACTTCTCTAAATGGGAAGGTCCCTACGTATCGAGGAGGTCTATCGCTCCGTGCATAAAAATCAACAACTTCAAGGCACAAACCAAGGTGGTAAACAAATAAAGAATCAAACATTATATCTCGTAATCCCATAAATGTTGAAACCAATATTATTGAAACCGAACCCGGATGAATACATAAGGACACTTTCCACACTGCTTTGCATCTCAAAAGGAATAGGTATGTGGTACGGTAAAAACCGAGTCCAAAACAATTTTTAAGGCAATATTCGCTTTTGGAATATTTAGAAAATAGAAAATAAGTGGAGGTCCGAAGGACACGAGGCCTTCACGAGGTGGAGGCGCGCCCTACCCCGGGCGCGCCTCACCTCGTGAGCACCTCGTGCCTCCGGACTCGTTTCTTGCACGATACGATTTTGGTCGGTAAAATTCATTATATATTCTCCCAAGGTTTTGACTCTCGATCACGCAAATATCCTCTGTTTTGTTTTGAGCTGTTGTCACTGCAGATTAGATCAACATGTCATCCCGTGATTCGGAAGGAGAAAGCTATGTGGATGATTACCTAGCAAATCCTAAGGTCTATGGAGACATGGAGCACGTATGGTTGACCACGGAGGAAGAAGAGGACTATGAACCCAAGGGGAAGGAGGAGACGAGCTCAGATGAGGATGAAGTCCCATTACCTCAACCTAGGGACATGCATATGGAGTTCAAAAAGTCAAGTCTCCCCGGTAGGGTAAAGAAACCAAAGTTCGAAGTTTATCCTTTTCGCTCTTGCAGGAAAATAAGCAGACCTATGCCATCATCGACAACACCTCCACCTTTATCGACCAAGTATGGCACTCCCTTGGCAACCGCTAAGCTTGGGGAGGTGCCCCATCGTATCACCATCACAACTCCTATCTTTACCATTTTTCTTAGTTCGATCCTATTAGTAGTATCTTGATTTTAGAATAAAGTCATGGCATGATCTAGTTTTGAAGTTTTTCTTTATGACCCTCTATGTAATCGAGTCCGTGAGCTATATATAATAAAGATTAGTGTTGAGTCAAGGGCTTGATTATTTTGCCATGATCTTGGGTGAATAAAAGAAAAGGAGTAAAAAGAAACAAATAGTTCATATTGATCTTATTGAAAGTAATGACTTCACATAGAAAGAATATGATGATTAAAAGTTGTTGGAGTTGGCAAATATAGCTTTGGTCATCGCTGCAATTAATAGGAAGTAATCAGAAAGAGAGGTTTCACATATAGATATATTATCATTGACATCTTTTATGATTGGGAGCACTCATTAAAATATGACATGCTAAAGAGTTGATGTTGGACAAGGAAGACAACATAATGAGTTATGTTTTCTTATATCTGAGATAAAGTATGTTGTTATGGATCCTCTAACATGTTGAGCTTGCCTTTCCCCTCATGCTAGCTAAATTCTCAAGCACCAAGTAGAGATACTACTTGTGCTTCCAAACATCCTTAAACTAGTTTAGCCATGAGAGTCCACCATATCTACCTATGGATTGAGTAAGATCCTTCAAGTAAGTTGTTATCGGTGCAAGCAATAAAATTGCTCCCTAAATATGCATGACTTATGTGACGCTTCGATTCAATCGTGACACTAATCATGCACGCAAATGTGTACGATCAAGATCAAGGACTCACGGAAGATATCACAACACAACTCTACAAATAAAATAAGTCATACAAGCATCATAATACAAGCCAGGGGCCTCGAGGGCTCGAATACAAGTGCTCGATCATAGACGAAGTCAGCGGAAGCAACAATATCTCGAGTACGTACATAAGTTAAACAAGGTGCCATAAGATGGCTAGCACAAACCGATACAGATCGAAGAGGACAGCCTCTCGCCTCGATCCTCCTAGGTCACTCCCGGTCGCCGCTGGCTGCACGTAGTAGTAGGCGCCCGAGTAGTAGTCGCCGAGGCGTGGCGCTCGATCCCGGCTCCATCTGCCCGATTGCAGCAATCGAATAGAGATAGGGAAAAAGGGGGAACAAGGCAACCGTGAGTACTCATCCAAAGTACTCAAAGCAAGGAGCTACACTACATATGCAAGGATATATGTAAAGGCCATATCAAGGACCGAATCGCAGAATGCCGTAATAGAGAGAAGGCCTAGTCCTAACGAAGACTAGCATCTTCCGAAACCACCATCTTGCAAAGAAACAAGAGGGAGTAGAGTAACATAACTTAAAGTAACAAAGAGTGTTATCAACCTCGCCGAGATCCTTCCTCGACTTCGCGAGAAAGAAACCTGAGCCATACTATCCAGCTTATCAACACAATCCAAATCTCATCGCAATCCATTGCTCATATCCATGTCTCATCTCGTTTCATTTAGTTGTATCGATCGATACAACTCCAAGTGTCCGCTATCAGAGGACAGTGCTATCGATAGATGTTTTCTTCCCTGCAGGGTGCACCAACTTACCCACCACGCCGCTTAACTCCGCCGACACACTTTCCAGTGGTCATGCCCGCCTCGTCAAACAATAAGCCGCAACCCGACCTAGGCTTAATAGAGAGGCCAGCGACGGACTAAACCTATGCCCCTGTGGGTCATGGGCCATCTCCCGAACTCCTCAAGACGCTATGGCGGCTGGAAGCGAGACTCTAGCCTAACAGCGCTCCAGCCCAATCCGCGCCAAGGCCATCCGACGCCGACGCCTAATAAGCTTCGCTGATGTATACGACGCAGAACGCCCATACTTAGCCCACGGATGGTTAGTGCTATCGTGCCGAGGCCCTCGGATCAAATATCCAAATCAGTGGATTAGGAACGCTGTAACAAGCAAGAGACTCACGAAGATGTGACCCCGCTGTTCTGCCTCGAGGACTTGCGGCAAGGGCTAGGAATGCCCGCCACGCCGTAATTATCTCGCGGCACCCTCCAGTCAACCCGCCTCCACATCACTGCAATTACACGCTGGTACCACCTGTGGTCCAATTGCCTTTCCAAGTAACAAGCGGTAATAAGTCCAAGTAACCGTGAGTCCAAACATCAAGGAAAACACGAGGAATCACCCCGTGTATTCCACTCAATGTAGTCGCCAAGGTGAACATAAGAGGATTCACCGAGGTCCACACTTGAGGGGTTGCACGACAGAGTCGTATCGAAGTGGTTAAAGAGGAAATCACCCGATGACCACAACCGGATAACTATACTACTGGGTTAATATCGGCGTGTGCAGAGGTTTCACCTCGTACTCGATAGTAACCTAGTAGTGTCGAGCAACTAAGGGAAGTGATGTGCGTGTCGGGGCTCGGTCTCCGATCCCGCTGATCGGTCTTCAATGATGAAGCAGGCAACAAGTACAAGGGGGGGGTCATCGATGGTTCTCTAACCAACCTATACTAAGCAGTTTAGGATAAGGTGTAGGTAACAAAGCAGGTTACAATAAACAAAAGCTATGCAATGTAATAGGAGCAACAATAACAGAGTAAAATCTAGCGCAAGCAATAAGAGAACGGAATGGGCGATATCGGGATGATCAAAGGGGGGCTTGCCTGTTGCTCTAGCAAGAGAGAGTGATCGTCAAGACCGTAGTCGAACCGCCACCGCAGCTGCCTTGGTCTCAGTAGTTCACCAAGAGAAGAGGGGAAGAAACAATGAATACACGATAACAGATGCAAAACGATGCATGACATGCCAAGAAGCGATGCTAGGCGTGTTCTAACGTGGTAAGAAGGGTACCGTTTAGGGGGAAGCATCCGGAGGTTATCCCTGTTCCGGACGCCTGCTCGATGATGAACCGGAGGAGAAAGTTTGCAGGTTCGAGTAGGTTAGAGACGCGCGGTGGACGAACGGATCGCGATCCGAATCGCCTCGCTCGCTCGAGCAACTTTCATGTTGAAAATATTTTAACCGCCACGGATTAAAAGTTATGAATTATAAAAGATTTTATTAATTTCGGAATTTTATTAATTAATTAATTAATTTCGAAGCATTTATGACATCAAGATGAGGTCATGCCGACGTTATCACCAACAGGGTTGACTAAGTCAACCCCGCCAGTGTGGGTCCCACATGTCATACACTATTAGCTTAATTAACCTAATCAGATTAATTAACCTTAGTTAATTAGGTTAATTAAGTTAATTAATAATTAGTGTTAATTAATGCAGAATTAATTAGTTTAATTAATTACTCAATTAATTTAACTAATGATTAGGTTTAACTAATCCGAATTAATTAGTTTAATTAATTACCTAATTAATTAATTAATTAATTAATTAGTTAATTAGATTAATTCTTTTATTCATTTTTAGAATCTGCTTTAAAAAACGCTTTTTCGCTTAATGATGGGGGGGCCCCTGTCGCTGCCACGTGGCTCAACGGGTGCGCGCCTGGGGGGGGGCGCCTCGATCCGGCAGACCTATCCTCCTTAGGGCGACCACCCATGATCGGCTGGGCTGGTCAAGGGCGGTTGGCTACGCACAAGGCGACGCAGCGACGGTGAGGGGGGGCGACGGAGGCCGGTATGGCGGGCTGGAGAAGGGGGAATGGGGTCCGGCCGAGCGGGCTCGGAGAAGGGGATCGGAGCGCTGGGCTCGGAGAAGGGGGATCGGGAGCGCTGCCTCGAGGTCTGGCTAACGCCGCCGACTTAGGTCGCCGACGGGGAGGAGAAGGGGAGAGGAGGGCACGGGCGGGCGCCACGGGCCGCCGAGGCCCGGGTCGGATCCGCCCGGGCGAGAGGGGAAACGGGGAGGGCGGCTTGAGCCTGGGCTGGGCGGTCGGAGGGGACCGGAGGGGACCGGAGGGGGGGGAACGCCGACGAGGAGAGAGGAGGAGGAGGCCGAGGCTCACGGGTGGGGCGGTGGTCTCTGCAGTTTGCTCGGGAGGAGGCCGGGCAGGCCGGGAGGGGGCCGGGAGGCACGCCCAGGGGCGAGGCCGAGCCGGATCACTGCCGGTCGGCTGCCTCCTGGGGAGGCGCATGAGGGAGGAGGGGCTTGCCCTGGGCGGGCGTGGAGGAGGAGGGAGGAACGCAATGGGGCCGGCGGGGAAACGGGCGGCGGGGGGATCACGACGGGAGGCTGTCGGGAGCCTGCCCGATCCAGA
The DNA here is from genome assembly GCA_021605205.1 of Aegilops longissima. Lineage (NCBI taxonomy): Eukaryota > Viridiplantae > Streptophyta > Magnoliopsida > Poales > Poaceae > Aegilops > Aegilops longissima. The sequence continues at coordinate 7,351 of JAHIAM010002319.1, read as the reverse complement.
CTGGCCTGGGAGGGGCGAGGGAGGCGCGGGGGGAGAGGGAAGTGGTGGGGAACTAGGGTTCCCCGGGTGGGTGGGGAGAAGGAAGTCGGTCTGGCCGGCCTGGTGGCCTGCAATGGGCCTGGCCTGGGGGAGAAGATGGGCCAAGGGGAGTGGGGAGGGGGGCCGCTGGTCGGGCCGGGGTTTATCCCTCCCTGCATTTATTCATTTTTTTTTGACAGAGTCGAAACAACGATTTGTTAATTAATGTAACTGGGGTTTATCGCTGCAAAACCATCCGGCGTTATAAATCTCCTCCATTACAAGAAATCTCGCCCCAGATTTAGGAGGTAGAAGGAAAGAGGGCGGATATTCATCTCAGAGACGATCCTCGCTCCTGTGTGGCTTCATCTTCGAGTGATTCACCATCGGACTTTGAGGAATTTGATCGCCTTTCCGACGGGTGCGGGCGCTCAGCTTGGTCGAGAATGCGGACCGGATGCTCTTTATAGGAGAGGTCCTGCTGCACCGAAAGCACTTCATGGTCCACCGCCGGATTGGGTCCTTGAAGCAAGCCGCCGAGTTGGGACACGTGGAACACATCGTGAACTCCGAGAAAGGTTCGACGGAAGCTCCAGCTGGTAAGCCACTTTTCCACGCCTTTCCGTATAGTGAAAGGGCCAATATAGCGAGGAGCTAGCTTGCCTTGATCCCGGCCGTGAGCACCCTTCATTGGTGTAACGCGAAGATAGGCCTTTTCGCCAAAGTTGATAGACCATGTCTTTGTGATGACGGTCATAATTACTCTTTTGACGCGATCGAGCAGTCTTGAGATTCTCGCGAATAATGCGACTTGTTCTTCGGCATGTTGATAATATCCGGACCAAGAGTGGACGCTCTCCGCTTCACCACTCAGTCAGAGGGTTCGCACTTTCGCCCATATAACACTCAAGGGGGCCATCTTCGACTAGCTTGAAAGCTATTATTATAAGAGAACTCAAAGATACGGAGAGATTCCTCCCATTTCTCGTCAATGAGACGACACAAGCTCAAGCATGTCTTCGAGAATTTGGTTGACACGCTCAACTTGCCCTTGAGATCATGGATGAAAAGCAGATCAAAGATAAATGAGTCCCATAGCTTCTGGAAACTTGCCTGTAATCTTGAAGTGAATAAGCTGCCACGGTCCAACTCGATAACCAGTGGAATACCGTGAAGTGAAACAATTTCGACATATAGAGCGCTGTGTTGGCTAGCAAGGATCGCTTTTCGACCGCCGTAAAATGTGCAACTTTAGAAAGCCGTCAATGACGCACTGAATAGCATCATTACCTTCGCGATTTGGGAAATCCAAAGGATTTAAGTCCATTTCAACATGGTCCCATTTCCATTCGGGAATAGAGATAGGGCAGAGTTCCAAAGAGGCCTTTGATGTTCTCGCTTTGATACGACGGCAAACGCCACACTCGTAAACATAGCGAGCTATGTCCTGCTTCATATTAGACCACCGTAATCTCTCGATTTAATGTCTTGATACATCTTTGTACCGCCAGTGGTGGATACATAGAGGCGATCATGAGCTTCTTGCATAACCTTCTCGAGTCATATCCAGGTTGTCCTTCCGGCAAGGCACCACTAGGCGCCTTTGAAGTACAAGGCGCCATCATCAAGAATAGTGAAGGATGAGGGATTTCCTTCCCGACGCCTTGCTTAAGCTTGTAGACCTCGAGTCGATCCCGCATTGTCTTTATGGTGCCCAAGAGATCGGGTTCAACAGCTGTGGTAAAGAGGGATCCTCGGGGAACAACACGGAGATTCATCTTATGGAACTCCGGAGGAGGGGAGCGAAAGTGCACCCGAGGAACGATATGGAGGTTCAGCTCGCTGAATTCTTCAACAAGTGAGGGCTGAACTTTGTGAACTCAAGGTGGTTGCGAAGACTTGCGGCTCAAAGCATCAGCCATCACATTAGCCTTGCTCCGGCGATAGGAAATTCCCAAATCAAAGTTCGCAATGCCTCCATCCATCTCTCCGACGGAGGTTCAGGTCCGCTGAGTAAAATGACACTTCAGACTTTGGTGGTCAGTAGATCTCGCAACGACACCGAGAAGGTAATGTCGCCACGCTTAGCGCATGAATGACAAAGCAGCAAGTTCGAGGTCGTGAACTGGTAGTTCTCTCGTGAGGGCGCAATCGCCGAGAGGCATAAGCAACCACTTTGCGCTTGCATTAGGACACCGCCTAATCTCTTGACGAGAAGCGCAAAGAATGACGAAGTCCTTCTTAGTATCGAGGAGCTAGCATCGGGCGCTTGTCGCTTGTCCTTGAGTTCCCGGAAACTTTCCCGACACTTATCTCGCCCATTGGAACTTGACGCTTTTATGCAATAGATTAGTCGAGGTTCGGCAATCTTGGAGAAGTTCTCATTTAATCGACGGCAATAGTCAAGCAGACCGAGAAAACTTCGACTTGCTTAACGCTCTTCGAGGAGTCCAATCGAGAATAGCCTCGAACTCGCTCAGGTTGACGGCAATACCATCCTTAGAAATGACATGCCCAAGATAGGTTACTTCGGAAGCCGAATTCACATTTGGAGAACTTGGCATAGAGTTGATGCTCTCGTAGCTTTTCCAAAGACAAGACTAAGATGTTCAACAGTGTTCTTCTTCATTCTTGAATAGATCAGATATCATCAGATAAACCACTTATTTAACTTGTCGAGGTAATCCATGAATATATAGTTCATCAAAGCAGAGAAGGTGGCTGGAGCATTGGTTGTCGAGGATTATGACGGTGTACTCGTATGAACCATAACGAGTCACAAATGCGGTCTTGGGGATATCCTCCTCGCGAACACGGATCTGGTGGTAACCCAACCTCAAGTCGAAGTTTCGAGAACACCGACGAACCAGCCAGCTTGATCATAAAGATCATTGATCCGAGGAAGAGGATACTTATTCAATGGTAGCTTGATTTATAGGACGGTAGTCTTGAACCAATCGGTTTGTCCCATCCTTCTTCTTGACAAAGAGAGAAGGTGCTCCCCAAGGAGAGCAACTTGGGCGGATGAAACCACTTTGAAGAGATTTGTCGATTTCCTCCTTTAGCTCAAGGAGTTCGCGCGGCATCTTGTAGGGACGCTATTATAGGAGTGGTGCCTGGTTTCAAGTCGATGACGAATTCGACATTTCTAGCGGTGGGGAATCTCGAAGTTCTTCAGAAAGACGCCTTGGAAATCGCAAACGATGTGAATGTTTTCAATTCCTCGAGGGTGCGGCGCTCAATGCATTCAATGCATAGAGCCTTGCCTCGCATTTTGAACCGATTTGAGCATTGTAGCTACGATTTCATCGAAGGGTGCAGCAGATGGACGGTCTTAGTGGCGCAAACGATTGTCGCCAGAGCGCTTTCAACCAATCCATCCCCAAATGAGGTCAATGCTACAAGACTTTAGCACGATAGGAGAGACAAGGAATTCCATTCCTTCGATTTCAACGGGACGCTGCAAATCATGGAAGTCCGACATTGGCCCATGGGTGTGTACTAATAGTGAAGCATTCATGTTCGCTTAAGGCCATGCATGAATGCAAAATCTTCGACATGAATGAATGTGATGCCCCGAATCAATAAAATGATGCGTGTACTGAATTTACGAGGAGTGTACCCATCACAGAGAGCAGTGCTGGTCCCGAGCTTCGCTCAGCTTCAACGTGGTTGGCCCGAGCTTGCCCATAAGACTTGCCGCTGTTGTTGCGGTTCGGTGTTTCACGGCCACCGCTGGAAGGGCCACTGTCTTCGGTTCTGTTGCATTCTCTAGCACGGCCCCGCTGTCCGCACCAAGCATAAGCCATTATTGAGAGGGGAACAGGAGCTTGGGGTGGCGGAGTCGGAAGCTTCGCTGCTTAGTTGTAGGCGCACGAGGTGTAGCATAGTTCTGCTTCAAGCGATGCATTGGGCTGGTACATGCTATTGGGAATCCATATTTTGCGCTTCGCGAGGACGGGCCCAAGATGAGCCGGTGTCACGGCTATACCGTTAGAGCTCGTATTCCTGCACTCAGTTTTCGACATTGATAGCTTTGTTCACCAAGGTGGCGAATCAGCAAAGTCGCGCACTAGAAGTGCGAGCTTGATGTCGCCTGAAGTCCGCCACGGAACTTCTCTTGTCTGCAGGCATCGCTGCAATATCCTCTTCAAGATAGCGAGACAAGTCCAAGAACTCGCCGATAGGCTTCAACAGTCTTGTTGCCTTGGGTGAGGTTATGAACTCACGCTTCTTCCGTCCATGACCCTTGAGGGATGAAGCGGCACGAAGGCAGCCTCGAAGTCCGCCAGTGATGAGTGTCCCAACCGGCAGTAGTACGACGGTGGCTGTCCCACCATTGAGCTGGGTCCTTCAGAAGAAGGAAGCAAAGGTGACATAGGCATGGGGTACATTAGCGTACTCCATCTCATAGGTGATGTCACGGAGCCACCATCAAGATCCAAAGGCTGAGTTGAGCTGCGTACACGCCTGGGTTCAGCGTATGAATTCCTCGCAGAGTTGTTCCGCTTGGGTGCTGGTTCATATTGGGGCGAGGAACAGCCATCATGTTCTCCATGAACTGGCGATTCATCTCGAGTTGTTGGATCATACCAGCCATGTACTCAAAGGGGTGGAAGGTTGGCACCACGACACGACCATTGGCCTAACCATCCTGCTATTAAATAACAGGGTAGTTCAGCATTTGAGAAGATAAGCAAGAGACAAGAATCATTCATGATGAAACACGATAATGAAAGCAGCATGATGGGAACTACATAGTAGTTGGCATATTCTTACAAAAGGAATCATGCATAGAGTTCGATACATAGAGTCCAAAGACATAGACTACTACATCATAGGCGGCACAGCTCGTGGCGAATACAACAATTGCTAACAAGCAAGCTTCACATCAGCCCCACGCGGCATCTGGAGGTAGTCAGAAGCCTCAAAGTCAGAAAAGGGCAAAGGATAGTCCTCCACGCCGCTGACCTGAGGGCCATGGATACTCGGTGCTGAATCCGGACGCCCGTGGCGTGAAAGGGCTGCGCGGAGAGTAGCCTCCCACGCCCCGCCAACCAACTCCCTCGGGCATCACGATCCCGGCGGGTAGATCGCAGAACGCCGCAGCTCCGAACGGACAAAGGGTGCATCAGCGCGAGCACGGTAGAGGTGCCGACGGGTGATGTACAACTCGTGGCGAAGAGCTCGGTTAGCTCGATCCAGCCTGACGCGATGCGTAACAAAGTTCTGATGGTGGAAAGGCTCGGGATGACAGTGTGGCAGCAAGCAGTAGTAACCTCCTCACCAACATCGACGCGATAGCAATGTGCCTCGGGGGAGGTGTCCAACTCCTAGGAATGCCGCCACGCCTGTAATTATCTCGCTGGCACCCTCCGAGTCAACCCGCTCCACATCACTGCAATTAACGCAGCTGGTACCACTCGTGGTCATCCGCCTTTCCAAGTAACAAGTGGTAACAGTCCAAGTAACCGTGAGTCCAAACATCAAGGGAAAACACGAGGAATCACCCCGTGTATTCCACTCAATGTAGTCGCAAGGTGAACATAAGAGGATTCACCGAGGTCCACACTTGAGGGGTTGCACGCAGAGTCGTATCGAAGTGGTTAAAGAGGAAATCACCCTCGATGACCACAACCGGATAACTATACTACAGGTTAATATCGAAGTGCAGCAGAGGTTTCACCCGTACTCGATAGTAACCTAGTAGTGTCGAGCAACTAAGGGAAGTGATGTGCGTGTCGGGCTCGTCTCCGATCCCGCTGATCGGGTCTTCAATGATGAAGCAGGCAACAAGTACAAGGGGGTCACGATGGTTCTCTAACCAACCTATACTAAGCGTTTAGGATAAGGTGTAGGTAACAAAGCAGGTTACAATAAACAAAGGCTATGCAATGAATAGGAGCAACAATAACAGAGCAAAATCTAGCGCAAGCAATAAGAGAACGGAATGGGCGATATCGGGATGATCAAAGGGGCTTGCCTGGTTGTCTAGCAAGAGAGAGTGATCGACAGACGTAGTCGAACTGCCACCGCAGCTCGGTCTCAGAGTCACCAAGAGAAGAGGGGAAGAAACAATGAATACACGATAACAGATGCAAAACGATGCATGACATGCCAAGAAGCGATGCTAGGCGTGTCTAACGTGGTAAGAAGGGTACCGGTTTAGGGGAAGCATCCGGAGGTTATCCTGTTCCGGACGCTCACGCATGATGAACCGGAGGAGAAAGTTTGCAGGTTCGATAGGTTAGAGACGTGCGGTGGACGAACGGATCGCGATCCGAATCGCCTGCGCTCGAGCAACTTTCATGTTGAAAATATTTTAACCGCTACGGATTAAAAGTTATGAATTATAAAAGATTTTATTAATTTCGAATTTTATTAATTAATTAATTAATTTCGAAGCATTTATGACATCAAGATGAGGTCATGCCGACGTTATCAGCCAACAGGGTTGACTAAGTCAACCGCCAGTGGGTCCCACATGTCATACACTATTAGCTTAATTAACCTAATCGATTAATTAACCTTAGTTAATTAGGTTAATTGTTAATTAATAATTAGTGTTAATTAATGCAGAATTAATTAGTTTAATTAATTACTCAATTAATTTAACTAATGATTAGGTTTAACTAATCCGAATTAATTAGTTTAATTAATTACCTAATTAATTAATTAATTAATTAATTAGTTAATTAGATTAATTCCTTTTATTCATTTTTAGAATCTGTTTTAAAAACGTCTTTTCGCTTAATGATGGGGTGGGGCCTCTGTCAGCTCACCGTGGCTCAACGGGCGCCATGGGCGGGGCGTCGCCTGATCCGGCAGACCCCGCGGGCACCACCGGCGGATGGGCTGGCTGGCGTGGCGTTCACTAGGCCGCAGGCAGCGACGGTGAGGGGGGGCGACGGAGGCGTGGGCTCGGAGAAGGGGAATCGGGGTCCGCGGAGCGGGCCGGAGAAGGGGGATCGGGAGCGGGCTCGGGAGAAGGGGGATCGGGAGCGGGGCTCGAGGCTCAGCTAACGCCGCCGACTTAGGTCGCCGACGGGGAGGAGAAGGAAAGGGAGAGGAGGGCACGTGGCGGGCGCGCCGGGCCGCCGAGGCCTCGGTCGGATCCGCCCGGGCGAGAGGGGAAACGGGGAGGGCGCGCTTGAGCTGGCGGGCGGTCGGAGGGGACCGGAGGGGACCGGAGGGGGGGAACGCCGACGAGGAGAGGGAGGAGGAGGCCGAGGCTCACGGGGGTGCAGGGTCTCGGCAGTTTGCTCGAGGGAGGCTCGGGGCAGGCCGGGGAGGGGGCCGGGAGGCACGCCTGAGCGGCGAGGCCGAGCCGGAT
>JAHIAM010002318.1:0-22747 GCA_021605205.1 Aegilops longissima | reverse complement strand
CGTGAATCCTATTACAAGAACATGATCAATATCATACATCACATATCATTCATCACATTCTTCTTGGCAATATCACATCACATAGCATACCCTGCAAAAACAAGTTAGACGCCCTCTAATTGTTGTTTGCATGTTTTACGTGGCTGCTATGGGTTTCTAGCAAGAACGCTTTACCCACGCAAAACCACAACGTGATATGCCAATTGCTATTTACCCTTCATAAGGACCCTTTCATCGAACTGCTCCGACTAAAGTGGAGAGACTGCACCCGCTAGCCACCTTATGCACCAAGTGCATGTCACCGGTGGAACCTGCCTCACGAAGAGTACGTAAGGTCGGTCCGGCCGCTTCATCCCACTATACCGTCAAACAAGATTGGACTAGTAACGGTAAGCATATTGAACAACATCAACGCCCACAACTACTTTGTGTTCTACTCATGCAAAGAATCTACGAATAGACCTAGCTCATGATGCCATCGCTGGGGAACGAAAGAAATTCAAAATTTTCCCACGTGTCACCAAGATCTATCTATGGAGAGACTAGCAACGAGGGAAGGAGAGTGCATCTACATACCCTTGTAGATCGCTAAGCGGAAGCGCTCATGAGAACGGGGTTGAAGGAGTCGACTGCCGTGATCCAAATCACCGAGATCCTAGTGCCGAACGGACGGCACCTCCGCTGCTCAACACACGCACAGCTCCGGCGACGCCTCCCACGCCTTGATCCAGCAAGGAGAGAGGGAGAGGTTGAGGAAGACTCCATCCAGCAGCAGCACAACGGCGTGGTGGTGGTGGAGGAGCGTGGCACCCTGCAGGCTTCGCCAAGCACCGCTGGAGAGGAGAAGGAGAGAGGTAGGGCTGCACCAAGAGGAGAGAAACTCGTGTTGGCAGCCCCAAAACCTCAAGTATATATAGGGGAAGGGCTGCGCCCTTTAGGGTTTCCCACCCCTAGGGTGCGGCCAGCCCTAGATCCCATCTAGGGGCGGCTAAGGGGGAGGAGGCCTCCCAAGTCAAGTGGAGGCCTCCCTTTAGGGTTTTCCTTCCATGCGCATGGGCCTTTGGGGGCTGGTGCCCCTGGCCCATTAAGGCTAGGGCGCCCCTCACAGCCCATGCTACTGTATTGACGTGGTGGAACACTGACCTCCGATCCTCCGAATCCTCCGAACCTTCCGAAGCTTCTCAGCACAATACCGAAAAACCCAACTTTTTCCTAACCCAACAACAACTTTCCATATAAATCTTTACCTCCCACCATTCCGAACTCCTCGTGACGTCCGGGATCTCATCCGGACTCAACAACATTCGCAACCACATACAAACTTCCTTTATAACCCTAGCGCCATCGAACCTTATGTGTAGACCCTACGGTTCGGGAACTATGCGACATGACCGAGACGTTTCCTCCGTCAATAACCAACAGCGGATCTGGATACCCATGTTGGCTCCTACATGTTCCACGATGATCTCATCGGATGAACCACAATGTCAAGGACTCAATCGATCCCGATACAATTCCCTTTGTCTAGCGGTATTGTACTTGCCCGAGATTCGATCGCCGTATCCCGATACCTTGTTCAATCTCGCACGCAAGTCTCTTTACTGCTCCGTGAACACATCATCCCGTGATCAACCCCTTGGTCACATTGTGCACATTATGATGATGTCCTACCGAGGGCCCAGAGATACCTCTCCGCTTACACGGAGTGACAAATCCCAGCCTCGATTCGTACAACCCAATGTACACTTTCGGATATACCAGTAGTGCGCCTTTATAGCCACCCAGCCACGCCAGACGCTTGGTACACCCAAAGCATTCCTACGGTATCCGGAGTTGCACAATCGCATGGTCCTAAGGAAATGATACTTGACATTAGAAAAGCTTTAGCATACTAACCACGCATCTTTGTGCTAGGCTTAGGATTGTCTTGTCCATCACATCATTCTCCTAATGATGTGATCCCGTTATCAATGACATCCAATGTCCATGGTCGGAAATCATAACCATCTATTGATTAACGAGCTAGTCAACTAGAGGCTTACTAGGACATGGTGTTGTCTATGTACCCACACATGTATCTGAGTTTCCTATCAATACAATTATAGTATGGATAATAAACGATTATCATGAACAAGGATATATAATAATAACTAATTTATTATTGCCTCTAGGCATATTTCCAACACTTCAAACACAGATATGAAAGAACACTCAACACAAGAATGAGAAAATGAAAGAGTTGAGGAAATAGAACCAGAAGCTTGGTGAAGACAATGATTTGGTAGACCAGTTCCAACTGTTGTCTCAGCTTGTACGTCCTGTTGGAGCGGCCGAGTATTTAAACTCGAGGACACACAGCCCTGACACCCAACGCCGAGCACGCAGCTCAGACACCAAGTCCTCACCAGATTCTCCTTGAACTAAGGTCACACAGCACTGGCCCAATCACTGTGGTAAGTCTTCAGCGACTTCCAAACCTTCACAGACTCGGTCACTCGCGATCCACAATTCCTCTTGGATGTTTCTAGACCATGACGCCTAACCGTCTGAAGAAGCACAGCCTTCAAAGGTAATAAGCCCGGATCCACGCAGGATCAATCTCTTTAGTGATGCTCAAACACTTTGGGTTTGTAGGTGTTTGGGTTTGGGTTTTCTCACTGATGATTTTCGCCAAAGTCCTCGGAGGATGGGATGCTCTCAAATGACAAGTGTCAGCTTTCCTGAGCAGCCAACCAGCTAGTGGTTGTAGGGGCGGCTATTTATAGCCTAGGGAGCAGCCCGACATGATAAGACATAAATGCCCTTCAATGATATGACCGTTAGGTGGATAAGATATGTTGAATAGATGGCGTAGCACAAAGAACGGTCGGAAATTTGACTCTCAAATTCCTCGTGGCTCTCATGTTCTCATCGTAGGCAATCCGCACCGGCTAATTCCTAACTCTCGGGCCAGATAAATTCTCAAATGACTGTAAGAACTTCATCTCTCACATCAAGAAATTGACTAAACTGTATGAAATTTCCAAAGGCTTCACTCAAGGGATTGGTAGGTGTAGGATTTTGAGTTGAGCATCACATGGAAATTTTTCCTTAGTATTTCCTCACCCCTTTAACAAAGACGGTGTTTCCTATGACTCAAGAAAGAGAAAACGAAACTACGAAAACAAAAGTATTCACGCTTCATGTTCCTCAAATGAATACCAAGTCTTCAAGGTCACACCAATTTCTTCACTTTCAAAGTCTTCGTAATACCAAAGTCTTCAACAAGAACTTCATTTTAGGGGCCGACTTTCACCGTAAATATCAAACTCCTCATAGACTTATAGACCTGTGTACACTCATAAACGATTAGACCCTTAACCTATATGTCTTCAATACACCAAAATCACTAAGGGCACTAGATGCACTTACAATCTCCCCTTTGGTGATTGATGACAATATAGGTTAAGTTTTCAACGGGATAAACATATGAAGTGTAAATACTGATATTGAGGAGTTTGATTGCAAGATATAGAAGAACACCCCAAAATGTGCATAGTGAGGAATTTGCTTTTGAGGCAATGCACATTTGAAGAGTTGAATCATGGAGATCTCCCTATATCTTGTAATTCATACACGATTTGACATATAATATGAAGAATTTGAAATGCATGATGAAATATGGTGACTGATGTAATTCAACATGCGTGTATTAACATATAATGAGGAATAAGCATGCAGAGGAACACAAAAAAGTATCAGAGCACCATCGAGTTTAAGATTACAACTCGATCCAATAAAAGTTTCAGAAGAGCGAGAGTTGTAACTTAGCAAAAAAACGCCCATATAATAGACCCGCTTGAAGACTAACTCAAAATTTCTCCCCCTTTGTCATCGAACGACCAAAAGGATCGAAACTGAGGACTAACGCCCCTGAAGAATATCAAGTAGATGGAGGAGTGCCAGCGTTGTCGCGGTCGGTTGTCGTAGTAGGGCCTGCCGCAGTGTCGTCCAAGTCTTCATTTTCATCAGTGTCGCGTGATGAAGAATAGGAGCTGGCCACCAAGGAAGGAACCTTGACCTTCTTGTATTTCTTCTGGAGGTGCGTACTGCATAAATTCTTCCTTCGCACTCCATTTTCTTCAGATCTTCTTCGCTGTAGACATGAGATGTAACAGCCTGTGCACGGTTGAAGGTTTCATGGAGGTAGTATTGGTTTTTCTTCACCGCATTGTGTGTTGAGGTCATGTTGTGAAGAATTGAACCAAACCGACGCTGACCCATTTATGATTGCGATCAACTTTCTCGATGAAGACTAAGGAGTAACTTCACGATCACCATCACCCCGGTGCTGTGGCTTGAGGATTTTGATTGGCAGAGTTGGTTGCGGCAGAGTCATGTGTGGCAGAGTCATCATTGGTGGAGTAGGATGCAGCCTTGCGAAATTGACCATCCAATGTACGAATGCCTTCATCTATCACAACAGTTGCCTTGCCTTTGTCATCAGCTGAGGAAAATGTCTGTTTGAGGACTTCAATCGGAGGCAAGAGCTGCAGTGGTTCAGAGTATCAGCCTTGCAATTGGGTGAAGACCTTGTCCTGATGAACCTCATAATCCATGGTGCATAAGGCTTCAGCTCAAATGGTGACATGGCAATATTCGCCAGAGTCCTCATGAAGAAATCATGGAAGTTGACGGGAACACCATGAATGATATTGAAAAGCATATTCTTCATGATGCCAACGACTTCTTCATCATTTGAGTCGTGGCCTTTGATAGGACTCATTGTCTTCGCTGTAATGCGATAGACAGTCCGAGGCACATACAAGAATTCCTTGACGAGGAATTTGGTTCGTGGGCCTGCCCTCGCTTCAAAGGCTTCATCAAGACTTGCATGTAATGATTTGTAAGCTCAGTTCATTGTAGACGAACGAGCACCTTCAAGGGAGGATCGAGGAGGGCACGGGCAATGTAGTTGCTGGTGCCTTGTAGTGAGTATTTTCTCACATCCGTCCAGCACCCATGAGTTCACATCTTCAGAATTTCCGTGATGTGCAGCGTCGATAGAATTGAATAATGAGTTCTTCATTCCAATCACATATGTCGCTGCAGAAATTTAGCAATCCAAAGATCGTGAAGAACACCGAGGACCGGCTCAAGTCCGCAGAGATTCCATGTCCACGTGAGGAATGTGTGCATGATCAAGACTTTGTCTTTGTTGAATAGCACCGAGGAATAGAAATTGGCTTGACTAGCAGTCCGTAAACGCCTTCCTTATGCGCAGCAGAGTCATATGGGTTGTAGTCAAGAAGAACGATGCTCGCCAAGAAATCTTCAGCCTTGAACTTTTGCTTGCTTGAGAATGGATCTTTGGTTTGGGCAGAGGAGTGTCATGAGTTGCATCACAACCTCAAGAATTGCAATCTCAGTGTTCTTCAGCCGAGGAATTTCTGGTTCCTCTTTAGTGACAAATCATGTTGTCATGTGATCAGCAGCAGCAGGTTCTTCAGCACTAGTGGCTGGAATTTCTTCATGCATATGCGAGGTAGGGTGAGTTTCTTCAGAGCCCATTTGAACGGTTGGTGCAAGGGACTGAGGTATTTGTTGTATTGGGGTGAAGAGTGGAGAATTGGGGTGCTGACTTTCCCAAAAGTCATCATTCATCACTTATGAGTGCATCCAATATCCACGCCTTCATCTTCAATTTTTCAACGCCAACCTCTTCATCCGTGAACTAAGGCAAGGGCGAGGAAACAACTGTGGTGAAGGGATCGTGATCCACTTCAATTTCTTCATCAATCTGCTTCCGACGGCAAAGCAGTAATGATTTTCTTCATCGATCTGCTAGGATCACATATTCTTCACCAAAAGGAACAAGGTCCTTCGATGGCATGGTGGAGATCGAACAGCATCAATAGGGTTTTCAAACGAGCTGGTCATAGGCTTAATTTTCTTCGAGTCAAGAATCAAGCAGCCGATGCTTTCTTTTTCCTCACCGCAGCTCGCTTCTACAGCCTTGGTCTTTCACATATGATGCAGATGGAAGGATAGGAGTTGGTGTAGGCGCAGGAGGAGCCGAGGAATCGTTGATTTGCCTCAGTGCAAATCGATGCAGCTTGTTCTCGACTTCTTCATTTTCTTCAGCGCACTACTATTGGATGCCCCGCAGCTTTTCAACCGCTGGAATGGAGTCATCAGCCCTGGAACTAGCATTCTCTTCAGCAGTCTAAAAGTCATCAGCAGTGCTGGCATGTGAAAGTGCGTTATATCGACTAGAGGGGGGGGTGAATAGGCGATTTTTTATGAATTATTCACTTAGGAATTTGCAGGTGAGGAAATTCCTTAGCGAAGAACTACTTGCAGCGGAATAAGTACTCAGAAGTAAGCATAACAGAGTACATGCATGGTCATCATGATGAAATGAAGACAAGCACAGAGTACAGAAAGCGTAATCATAGGATAACACAAGATGAAGACAAACAGACTGAAGAAATTGAGCTGATGAAATTGAGAAAGTCTTCAGTCAAAGTCTTCAAACACAGATATGAACAAACACTCAACACAGTAATGAGGAAATGAAAGGGTTGAGGAAATAGAACCAGTTAGGTTGGTGAAGACAATGATTTGGTATACCAGTTCCAACTCGCTGTCCCAGCTTGTACGTCTGTTGAGCGGCTGAGTATTTAAACTCGAGGACACATAGTCCCGGACACCCAACCACCGAAAGCATGCAGCTCAGACACCAAGTCCTCACCGTATTCTCCTTGAACTAAGGTCACACACTCGCCCAACCACTGTGGTAAGTCTTCAGCGATTTCCAAACCTTCACAGACTTGGTCACTCGGCCATCCACAATTCCTCTTGATGCTCTAGACCATGACGCCTATCCGCCCGAAGAAGCACAGCCTTCAAAGGTAATAAGCGCCGGATCCACGCAGGATCAATTTCTTCAAGGATGCTCAATCACTTTGGGTTTGTAGGGTTTGGTTTTTGGGTTTTTCCTCACTTGATGATTTTCGCCAAAGTCCTCAGAGGATGGGTTGCTCTCAAATGACAAGTGTCAAGTTCTTCGAGCAGCCAACCAGCTAGTGGTTGTAGGGGCGGCTATTTATAGCCTAGGGAGCAGCCCGACATGATAAGACATAAATGCCCTTCAATGATATGACCGTTAGGTGGATAAGATATTTTGGGACAGTCAAGAAGACAAGAACGGTCGGAAATTTGAATCTCAAATTCTCGTGGCTATCATGTTCTCATCGTAGGCAATCCAGACCGCGAATTCCTAACTCCTCGCCGTATAAATTCTCAATGACTGTAAGAACTTCGCCTCACATCAAGAAATTGACCGATTGTATGAGATTTCCAAAGGCTTCACTCAAGGGATTGGTAGGTGTAGGATTTTGAGTTGAGCATCACATGGAAATTTTTCCTTAGTATTTCTCGAATTTCTTTAACAAAGACGGTGTTTCCTATGACTCAAGAAAGAGAAAACGAAACTACGAAAAACAAAAGTCTTCACGCTTCATGTTACTCAATGAATATCAAGTCTTCAAGGTTACACCAATTTCTTCACTTTCAAAGTCTTCGTGAAGTCTTCGTAATATCAAAGTCTTCAATAAGAACTTCATTTTTAGGGTCGATTTTCTCAGAATATCAAACTCCTCATTGACTTATAGACCTGTGTACACTCACAAACAAGATTAGTTCCTTAACCTATAAGTCTTCAATACACCAAAATCACTAAGGGCACTAGATGCACTTACAATCTCCCCTTTTGGTGATTGATGACAATATAGGTTAAGTTTTCAACGGGATAATCATATGAAGTGTAAATACTGATAATGAGGAATTTGATTGCAAGATATAGAAGAACTCCCCAAGATGTGCATAGTGAGGAATTTTCTTTGAGGCAATGCACATTTGAAGAGTTGAATCATGGAGATCTCCCCTATATCTTGTAATTCATACACGATTTGACATATAATATGAAGAATTTGAAATGCATGATGAAATATGGTGCTTGATGTAATTCAGCATGCGCATGATAACATTAATGAGGAATAAGCATGCAAAATAACGCATCAAGAGTATCGAGCTCAAATAGATTTGCTATGAAGATTTTCAAGGAGCTCAAGAGAATCGAGCATAGTGCAAGAGCATAATGCATCAAAAGTATCAAAGCACCATCGGGTTTAAGATTACAACTCGATCCGATAAAATTTTCGTAAGAACGAGAGTTGTAACTTAACAAAATTAAATTACTGATATAGGCAATAAACTAGACCCGCTTGAAGACTAACTCAAATTTCTCCCTTTGTCATCGAATGACCAAAAGGATCAAACCGAGGACTAACGCCCTCAAGAATTTCAAGTTGAAGAAGGAGCCCGATTCCAAGGAGTTGATTCAACAAGTTCCCCACGCTACCTCTGGAAGTCTAATCGATCAATCGGTGGTTCCGTAATGAGTAGTCGAATACACATTGAGGGGCCTTGCCTCCTCCTTCCCGCCCACACCTTCATTCTTTTCCTCCTCCGATCTTAGAAAGCATACTAAACTTCACCCAATCCTTCTCCATTAGCAACAAGAGCAGCTCTATCTATCGCCCTTGATGAGTAAGCTTAGCTATACCTCTTAGGTTGCGCTGCACGGCTTTGACCTAACGGCCTCGCTTGTCGGAATCGAATAGTTGAGAACGCCAGTTGTTGGGGTCGCTTGTTGTAGTAGGACCTGCCGCGTGTCGCCCAGTCTTCGCTTTCATCGTGTCGCGATGAAGAATAGGAGCTGGCCACCAAGGAAGGAACTTGACCTTCTTGTATTTCTTCTGAGGAGGTGCGACTCACCAAATTCTTCCTTGAGTCCCATTGACGCCGCTTCTTCCGCATTGTAGACATGTGAAAGAACAGCCCAAAGCGCTTGAAGGTTTCATGGAGGTAGTAGTGGTTTTTCTTCACCGCATTGTGTGTTGAGGTCATGTTGTGAAGAATTGAACCAAACCGACGCTTGACCCATTTATGATTGCGATCAACCTTCCGATGAAGACCGAGGAGTAACTCACGATCACCATCACCCCGGTGCAGAGCTTGAGGACTTTGCTTGACCGAGGTATTTATGGCAGAGTCATGTGTGCGAGTCATCATTGGTGGAGTAGGATGCTGCTTTGCTAAACTTTCCATCCAATGGACGAATGCCTTCATCTATCACAGCAGTAGCCTTGCCCTTGTCATCACCGAGGTAAATGTCCGCTTGAGGACTTCAATCGGGGCAAGTAGCTGCAGTGGTTCGTAGTATCAGCTTTGTAATTGAGTGAAGACCTTGTCCCGATGAATCTCATTATCCAAGGCGATAAGGCTTCAGCTCAAATGGTGACATAGCAATGTTTGCCTCGAGTCCTCATGAAGAAATCATGGAAGTTGATCGAACGCCATGGATGATGTTGAAAAGCATATTCTTCATGATGCCAACGACTTCTTCATCATTCGAGTCGGGCCTTTGATAGGACTCATTGTCTTCGCTGTAATCCGATAGACAGTCCGAGGCATACACAATTCCTTGACGAGGAATTTGGTTCTTGGGCCTGCCTTGGCTTCAAAGGCTTCATCAAGACTTGCATATAGTGATTTGAAAGTTCGTTCGTTGTAGATACAACGAGCACCATCAAGTGGAGGATCGAGTGGTAGAGCACGGCAATTCAGCTTGTCGGTGCCTTGTAGTGAGTATTTTCGACATCCACCTAATACCCATGAGTTCATGTCTTCAGCGCTCCGTGATGTGCAGCGCTGCATAGAATCAAGAATGAGTTCTTCATTCCAACACAGTATATCAAGCAGAAATTCGAAGTCCTCAAGCCGTGAAGAACACCGAGGACTCGCTCAAAGCCCGGCAGAGACTCCATGTCCACATGAGGAATATGAGCATGATCAAGACTTTATCTTTGTTGAAGAGCACCGAGGAATAGAAGTTGGCTTGGCTGGCAGTCCGTAAACGCTTTTCCTAATGCGAGCGTAATCATATGGATTATAGTCATGAAGAATACGTGCTCGCAAAGAAATCATCAGCCTTGAACTTTTGTTTGCTTGAGAATGGATTCTTTTGCTTGGGCAGAGGGGTGTCGTGAGTTGCATCACCACCTCGTGAATCGCGAGCTTAGGTTCATCAGCCGAGGAATTTCTTGTTCCTCAACAAAAGTACCGAGGATCAGCAGCAGCAGTTCATCAAGACTAGTGGCTGGAATTTCTTCATGCATGCAGCAAGTGGGTTGAGTTTCTTCAGAGTCCATTTGGACTGTTTGTGCAGGGACCGAGGAATCTGTTCGAGGGGTGAAGAGAGGAGTATTGGGATGCACTTTCCCAAAAGTCATCATTCATCACCGTGGTGCACCCAATATCCACATCTTCATCTTCACTTCTCAACACCAGCCTCTTCACCGTGAACCGAGGCATAGGTGAGGAAATGACTGGGTTGAAGGGATTGCGCCCACTTCATTTTTTCATCAATCTGCTCGACGGCAAAGAGTATGATGTTCTTCATCGATCCGATTGGGATCTCATAGTCTTCCAAAAGGAACAAGGTCCTTTGATGGCATGGAGGAAATCGAACAGCATCAATTGATTTTCAATGAGCTGGTCATTGGCTTCATTTTCTTCGCAGTCAAGAATTTGACACAGCTGATACCTTACTTTTCTTCACCGCAGCTCGCTCGCAGCCTTGGTTTTCTTCACCTTAGTGGCGATGGAAGAATTGAGTTGGTGTTGGCGCAGAGGAGCCGAGGAATCTGGTTGAATTTTTTCAGCGCAACGATGCAGCTTGCCCTATCTTGTTCGGGCTTTTCAGCGCACCACTAGTGGATGCCCCGGCAATTTCTTCAGCCGCTCGAATGGGATCATCAGCCCCGAACTAACATTTTCATCAGCAGCTCGAACGCCATCAGCGGTGCGGTATCTTCTTCACCGGCTGAGCCGAGGCTTCACTCGAGGAATTTCATGTTGCGCTAGTAGCAACATTTGTGAATTTCTTCGTCAAGTTGATTTAATCTGACCTTGGCTCTTGCCAATCAGCATAATAAGAATCAAGTTTTTGCCGAGGTCTTGAATTTCAGTTCGACCTTGAGAAGTTCCTCGTGTCATTTTGACAACGTTTTTCTTCAGAACTTCTCCTTTCAGATTGAGCCTTCTTGATTTCTCTTGCCTTTTTCAAACTTCCATTTCTTCAGCGATGAAATGGGTCAACATATGACTTTGTCCAGGGTCGATGAAAGTCGCATAGGGGTATTGGGATCCTTGTGCCGTAGATCAATATAATCGAGGACTTTCTTCGATCCAACAGCAAGTGGCACAATGTACATTTGGCTCTAGCGACCTTTTCTTGGCGATCTCTCGATGATTTCCGCAAGTTCATCATCGAAGGCACATGGAATGCAACCTGTTTTTTGACTTGGCCGAGGACCTCGCCCACTTGTTGCTTTGGTCTTCAGCAGAGTCGGGCCGATGATGAAATTGGTGCTGCCGAGGAATTTATGAAACTCCAGAGGCAATCGAGAAACCAGCAGTCCTTTGACATGTAGCCGATACACAGAACCGAGGACTTTGACGGAGCTGTTGAGGACTTTGGTGGAGCTGGAGCAAAGGTGAGGAATTTGCCTTGAGGGCACTGGCCGAGGAACTTGGCCGTGAGGGCGCTGATGGTGAAGCACTTGGCTTATGAGCAGGCTTCTTTGGCATGGATTTCTCGGTTTGACCGAGGCCTCGAGCGTGAGCAAGTGGGCGTAATCCTCATTGAATTTCTTCACCGCCTCCTTGGCTTGTCTTGCCAATTTAGCTTGGCGCTTAGCCCATTCATCGTGGAAGTCCTCACCACGCTTGATGCTTGTGGGATCAGCTACTTGGCCAAAGCCAATGGAGCTCTTGGGCATGGAGGATTGAGAGCTAATTTCTTCATGTACTTTGGAGTCACATATCTGTATTCCTCCATTCCTTGCCCATCTCCGCTCAATCTTCCAATACGCACCTTGCGCTTAATTTTTGTTTTCTTCATCGTGTGCAATAGTCAGATAAATTTCCTCAGTGATCTCAAACACAGCCATAACCTCAGGTTTCTTTCCTCCTTTCGTGGCTTTCTACCGCCTCGCCATATTCTTCAGCTTGAGGAATTTGAACAATTGAGTTTTCTCAAGAAGTATGCAGTTTTTCTTCGAGGAACGCTGCAAATGAGTTAAGTTGATGAGAACCTAGTGATTCAAAGAATGGACATGTGTACCGTGAACAGAGTATAGTTGCAGGAATTTGGAGAGGTCATATGCTTCTCGTAAGGTTTTTCAAAAAGAACAAGTTTTGAGGATTTTGACCAGATGAGTTTTGAAGAATTTCACTAAGCGCTTTTGTCTTAGGTTCCAGAGTTGTACAGATCGAGGATCCACACAATTGAGGAATCTTGAAGAAAATCATTGCTTAGAGAAACGAATCAAGAGCATACTTTGTTTGAGGTGTTCATATGTGTGAAGATTTGAAGAATAAACACCTTTTAAGATTTTCAGAAGGTTTGAGAATCAAAGCGAGTAATAAAAGTAACTTTTAATTACCTCAAGTGATGAACACGATTTAACTAAGAAGAACATTTGGGAAGTTTGTCACCAGATCTTCCACGCCTAACTTGGCGGAGGAAGACAGCCACGGCGGGCGGAGTGAGGATTTCCGCGGTCGGCGCGAGTACGCCAAGGCGACGAGGTCGAGGCAAGGAAGCTCTTCCTCACCGGGCGATTTATGGAGAAGCGCGGCGCTTAGGGTTTGAGGAGCTCGAGCGAGTAAAAGAAGTGAGGATGGAGAGAGGGTATTTACAGAGGCAAAGGAAAACTATTCGCCTCAAGATTTAGGACTAACGTGCCCTCGACAATTCTCCTTCTCACGACATGTGTCACCTCAGATCAGTAGTGGAGATCGTACGATCGTGGTGAGTAAAATAATGCATCGGGATGCGGAACGGTTTGAGCGGCAAAACCAAAGTTTGATAAGATCAGTTTTAAAGTTCCGCTCGCAATTTCTTCACTGATAAGGACACAAAGAAGATTTTGAACGAAGTTTCAAATAGAACGCATATGAAGAATTTGTGAATAGATTGGGTTGAGTATAGCATAGAGGGGAAGGGTCCGATCACATTCACTTAGCAAAAAACGACTTGAAGAAATAGCCATAAGTGAATGTCAGAGGATATAAACCTATATATATATATATATATATATATATATATATATATATATATATATATATATATATATATATATATATATATATTGCCAATGAAGAAAAACGACGGAAACAGGAACATTTTGCAAAGTTGAAGAATTTGAAAAGTGAAGAATTTCAAAACTAAGGAAAACTCAAATTAAAGATTTTCAACTTTATGATGGCGTGACTACAAGATAAGAATGATGATTTCAGACACCGCTGCATAATTGTCGAGGGTTCTGAGAATCAAATTCTTCATTAATTTCTTCACACTTAGAGTGTTATTCTTCATTGATTGAAGAAAACGCTTCTTCATGTGTTGCACATCTAAGTCATCAATTTTGCATAAGTGTTAGGACGTGTGTCTTTTTCAAAGAACATTCAAAGATTCTAAGATATTTAGCTCACACCGCAACTTGTTAAATCTCTTCTCATCCAAGGGCTTAGTGAAGATATCAGCTAGCTGTTCTTCAGTCCTCACGTGCTCGATGGAGATGTCGCCCTTCAACACATGATCACGAAGAAAATGATGACGAATTTGAATGTGCTTTGTCTTCGAAAGTGCTGAACTGGTTGTGAGCAATCTTGATGGCACTCTCATTGTCACAAGAGAGAGGCACATTCTTCACGTTGATGCCGTAGTCCTTGAGAGTCTGCTTCATCCACAGCAATTGAGCACAACACGAGCCAGCAGCAATGTATTTAGCTTCCGCAGTAGAAAGTGATACACAGTTCGCTTTCTTCGAGGACCAATGCACCAAAGATCGTCCGAGGAAATGACAAGTACCAGATGTTGACTTATGGTCCACACGATCACCAAAGATAGTCGAGTCGAATATCCAATGAGATCAAAAGGAGAGCCCTTGGGGTACCATAATCCTAGTGTTGGTGTGTGAGCTAGATATCAAGAATATGCTTCACAGCCTTATGGTGTGATTCTTCGTGTAGCTTGAAATCGGGCACACATGCAAACACTAAGCATTATATCTGGCCTAGATGCACATAAGTACAATAAAGAACCAATCATGGAGCGTATACCTTGTGATCAAGTCAATACCATTTTCATCAAGGCATAGATGGCCATTTGTGGGCATAGGAATTTTGACGCCTTTGCAATCTTGCATGCCAATTTCTTCAGACATCTTTGAGGTATTTCTCCGAGATATGAATATGCCATTGTGTTGTTGACGAATTTGAAGACCTAAGAAGAATTTCAACTCTCCCATCATAGACATTTGATATTCTTCACTCATCATATAGGCAAATTCATCACTATAACGCTGGTCAAGACAACCAAAGATAATATCATCAACATATATTTGGCACACAAACAGTTCACCATCATAAGATTTAGTAAAGAGAGTAGGGTCGAGTGAACCGGTGTGAAGCCATTATTCACGAAGAATTCCTTCAATGTATCATACCACGCCCGAGGGGCTTGCTTGAGGCCATAGAGGGCCTTATTAAGTCTCAAGACTTTGTCGATTCTTTGGATCTTCAAAACCGGGGTTGAGCAACATATACTTCTTCCTCAAGCTTACCATTGAGGAATGCACTTTTCACATCCATTTGATATAAAGTGATATTGTGATGGTTTGCATAGGCAGTGTAATATGCTAATAGACTCAAGTCTAGCAACAGTGCAAAAGTTTCATCAAATCAATTCCTTCAACCTGTGTAGCCTTGAGCTACTAGTCGTGTTTTATTCCTCACCACAAGACCATTTTCATCTTGCTTGTTGCGGTAGATCCACTTTGTGCCAATGATATTATGCTTGCGAGGATCTGGACGCTTGACCAGTTCCTGCACATTGTTGAGCTCGAATCGATGTAATTCTTCTTGCATAGACCTGAATCCACTCTCGCCCGTAAATGCTTCATCTACCTTAGTGGGCTCTGTGATAGAGACAAAAGCATAGTGCCCACAAAAGTTAGATAAATGTGAAGCTTTTGAGCGTGTGAGAGGACATGGCGCTTTAATGTCATCGATGATCTTTCCACTTGCACTTCTTTTGCAACGCGAGGATGAGCTGGTTGTCGCCGAGGAATTTGATCATTTTCTCAAAGACCATTGTCTTCAAAGATTATCTTCAGTGCATCACTCGACGCTCTTCACAGACAGAATGAATTCTTCAGCAGTTTGTTCAATAGGAATGACATCCTCAGCTTGCCTTGAACTTGATAGAATCCTCAAAAGCTGGTTCATCTAACATAGAAGGTAGGTGCTCTTTTGCAGCCATTAGTTTCATCGAACCACACATCTACAAAGGTCAACAATCTTGTGAAGAGCGATGTTGAAGACTCAGAGGTGTGCAGTCCTTTCCGTAACCAAGCATAAACCTTCATGTGCTTTCGTGCAAATTTAGAATTGGGATGAGGATCTCTAATCCAGCATTTAGCATCAAAACTTTGAAATAACTTTCATTGGGTTTCTTGTCATGAGGAGTTCATAGGCAGTCTTCTTGAAGAATTTGTGAAGATATACTGTTGATGATGTGGCACGCAGATCAATTGCATCAATCCAAAATGACTAGGCGCTTTGTATTCATCAAGCATAGTGCAGCCATCTCAACAAGAGTTCTGTTTTGCGCCCACGACGCCATTTTGCCGAGGAGTATAAGGAGCGATAACTCATGAGTAATACCAAGTTCATCAAGATAGGTATCAAGACCGAATTCTTGAACTCAGTTCCATTGTCACTCCCGATGTGTTTGATCTTCACACCAAAGTTAGTTGAAGCCCTCGAGGAAAATCGCTTGAAGACTTCCTGCACTTGATTTTTGTAAGTAAGAATGTGTACCCATGTGTAACGAGAGTAATCATCAACAATAACAAAGCCATATAGAGATGCATCATTAATGACAATGAGTAATGATTGGGACCAAAGAGGTCCATGTGAAGCAATTCAAGGACGAGTAGTGGTCATGATAGTCTTCACTGGATGCTTGGCCTTGGTCATTTTTCCAGCTTCACAGTTCGCATAAGTGATCCTTGAGGAATTTGACATTCTCAATGCCAATGACATGCTTCTTCTTCGCTAGCTGCAGCAGATTCCTCATGCCTGCACGACCAAGTCGCCGATGCCATAACCAGCCTTCCAAGCTTTTGCAAGTAAACACACGGCTGGTTGTGGTCCTCAGAGAGAAGTCAACAATATACAAGTCTCCTCTCCTAAAGCCTTCAAGACTTTGGAATTGTCAGCCCATAATCACAACACAACGATATTTGCCAAAGACAACAACCATATCAAGATCACAAAGCATTGAGATCGACATGAGGTTGTATCCTAAGGACTCAACAAGCATGACTTTGTCCATGTGTATGTCCTTAGAGATCGCAACCTTACCAAGACCAAATACCGACTTTTGCCTTTGTCAAGAAAGATGATATGCTTCAGATGTGACGGTGATAAGGGAGCATCCATCAATAGATTCTTGTCACCAATATGTGATTTGTACATCCACTATCGAGAACCCACTCAAAGGCTTTGGGTTGATCATCCCGCAGATGAATTAGTATAACTTACGATCTCATATACTTCATCAAGAAGAATATGATATCAAGTTCATCGATGAATTTCATCACCAAGATTCAGATAAGCAAGATGAGGACGGTGAAATGAAAGTTCATTTCATCATGATTAGCCTCAAGGCCCTTTCGTGCAATTTTGTCAGTCCCCAAAGAAATTCTTCAGACGTTAAGGCACGCCCGAGACCTGAACCTGCAGAAGAGATAAGTTCTTTTTCTTCACCACCCACATCTCAAGGTGGCAAGGGTTCATCACTCATGAAAGCACCATATGAGAATGGTGGCATAGACGCCAAACCATTTCGCTTCACATAAGAGGGGTTAGGTAAGCATATGAATAAGCAGAGAAATTCTTCGAGGACTTATGAACATAGTGGTTTGAAGAATAATGCACATATTCATAGCCCTTAGCTCTACCCTACGTAAATGTAGTTGTTAGCACGATGATAATCATATGAGGACTTTGATCCTTTTGAGGAATTTGATCCACGTGAGGAATTTGGTCCGTATGAGGACTTGGATCCATATGAGGAATTTGGTCCATATGAAGAATTTGATCTGGGGTTCCTATTCTTCATGTGTGGTGTCATGAGGACATTCACTGAAGACTTTCAAGGCACATCTTGGGAACCCAGATTTTCTTCATAGGAGAACCGCTCTCGCAGCTAGTGCCAACATATCTAGCAAATACTTCACCAATCTGATTTTTGAACAGTTTATAGTTGAGTCAATGACTCATCAAGAATGAGGAGATTCGCATGTAAAGTCAGATAAGTTAGATGGATCAATCGAGGTCCCTTTGCAGCAACCCATGAGGTTTTGGGGCACCGCCAGCTTCCAATATGTTCCATCAGCATTGAGTTTCCTCTCAAAGGCAATACCTCTTTCCTAGGGTTCCTCGTTGAGGATCTGCTTTTAAGCACATCACAAAGAGTCTGATGCCCTTGAGGCTTTTATACATGCTCGTCATGTACAATTCCTTCAGCCCTGCATCGTCAAGGATACTAGCAATGTCCTCGATGAGGAATTAGTGATAGCAGAGGCAAGTGAAGAATTTGTAACAGTTGAAGCATTTGAACATTCAGTGAAGAATTAGCAGATTCACGCTCAATGCACTTTAAGCATGGAGGAACAAATTCTTCCCGAGAAGTGCTGATTTGTTGAGCAAGTAATGAATCGCGCCCTTCAAGATCTTCATAACTCACTCTTAGCTTCTCAAGGTCTTGCTTTCCTTGAAGAAATTCATAAGAAAGTTTCTCATGATCGATAAGAGAGTGTTATGATGACCTTGAAGGTTGTCAAACCTAGATCAAGTCTTGAAGATTTTCAATGTATTTTAGTGCGATCCATTTCTTCACCTAACATATCATCACTTTTACCTAACATGTTTTGAACCTTTTCCAAGGCATGTTGTTGTTTGCGGCAATGCAAACAAGTTTGGTATAGCTAGGTTCAATATCATCATCGATCCATCATCATCGATTCACAAATACTAAATTCATATGAGGAACATTCGTTACCTCACACCCTTTGTCATGAGACATGATGCGCACGATGATGATTCGCGCTCGAAGTCATCGCTTTGAGAGATTCCTTGAAGTCCTCAAACCAGGGATCATGACGGTCTCGATGACCTTCATAGACGCCGAGATTCGTCCCAGATAAGCTTCAGATTGCAAGATGCATAATGCGCTTGAATTCATCGCTAGAAAGGCAGAAACAGATGATATCCTTCGCCATGATGTCAAGTCGAGTGTATCGCGAATATCATCAGCTACCGCTTTCTTGCATAGATCGTAAGACCAATCTCAGCCACGGTCCACAGCTCGCTTGTTCATTGCCATGAGGCGCTCTCATCATGGCCTTCCACTTGGGATAATCATGACCTTCAAGATAGGGCATGTCACTTTCTTCATACCTGCGGCCGATATAACTAAAACTCCTGTGGTTAAACTAAAATCACACGTAACAAGGGAGTACCTCGCCTCGATACCAATTGAAAGTGCTATATCGACTAGAGGGGGTGAATAGGCGATTTTTATGAATTCTTCACTGAGGAATTTGCAGGTGAGGAAATTCCTTAGCGAAGAACTACTTGCAGTGGAATAAGTACTCATAAGTAAGCATAACAGAGTACATGCATGGTCATCATGATGAAATGAAGAGAAGCACAGAGTACAGAAAGCGTAATCACATGATAACACAAGATGAAGACAAACAGACTGAAGAAATTGAACTGATGAAATTGAGAAAGTCTTCAGTCAAAGTCTTCAAACACAGATATGAACAAACACACAACACAGTAATGAGGAAATGAAAGGGTTGAGGAAATAGAACCAGTTAGGTTGGTGAAGACAATGATTTGGTATACCAGTTCCAACTGCTGCCTCAGCTTGTACGTCTGTTGGAGCGGCTGAGTATTTAAACTCGAGGACACACAGTCCCGACACCCAACATCGAAAGCACGCAGCTCAGACACCAAGTCCTCACCAGATTCTCCTTGAACTAAGGTCACACAGACTCGCCCAACCACTGTGGTAAGTCTTCAGCGACTTCCAAACCTTCACAGCACTTGGTAACTCGGCATCCTCAATTCCTCTTGATGTTTCTAGACCATGACGCCTAACCGTCTGGAAGAAGCACAGTCTTCAAAGGTAATGCGCCGGATCCACGCAGGATCAATTTCTTCAAGGATGCTCAATCACTTTGGGTTTGTAGGGTTTGGTTTTTGGGTTTTTCTCACTTGATGATTTTCGCCAAAGTCCTCGTGAGGATGGGTTGCTCTCAAATGACAAGTGTCAAGTTCTTCTCGAGCAGCCAACCAGCTAGTGGTTGTAGGGGCGCTATTTATAGCCTAGGAGCAGCCCGACATGATAAGACATAAATGCCCTTCAATGATATGACCGTTAGGTGGATAAGATATTTTGGGACAGTCAAGCGCAAGACAACAACGGTCGGAAATTTGAATCTCAAATTCTCGTATATCATGTTCTCATCGTAGGCAATCCAAGATCATGAATTTTAACTCCTCGCCGTATAAATTCTCAAATACTGTAAGAACTTCGCTCACATCAAGAAATTGACTCGACTGTATGAGATTTCCAAAGGCTTCACTCAAGGGATTGGTAGGTGTAGGATTTTGAGTTGAGCATCACATGGAAATTTTTCCTTAGTATTTCTAATTTCTTTAACAAGACGGTGTTTCCTATGACTCAAGAAAGAGAAAACGACTACGAAAACAAAAGTCTTCACGCTTCATGTTCCTCAATGAATATCAAGTCTTCAAGGTTACACCAATTTCTTCACTTTCAAAGTCTTCGTAATATCAAAGTCTTCAAATAAGAACTTCATTTTAGGGTCGACTTTCTCTCAGAATATCAAACTCCTCATAGACTTATAGACCTGTGTACACTCACAAACGCATTAGTTCCTTAACCTATAAGTCTTCAATACACCAAAATCACTAAGGGCACTAGATGCACTTACAAAGATGTTCTTCAAGAGGCGAGCAGAGGCTTCAGCTCTTCATGGAACTTCTTGTTGCGTTGAGCTACAACATTGGTGAACTTCTCACCAATTTAACAAACCTGACTTTGGCTCCTTGCCAATCAAAGCATAGTATGCGCTGAAGTTGTCACGAGGGCTTTGATTTCGCATCGAATTTTGATGAGTTCATCGCTTGTCATTTTGACAACATTTTTCCTTAGGAACTTCTTTCCGAATCGAGCCTTCTTGGTCCGTCTGCCTTCTCAAATTTCCATTTCTCCTCGTAGATGAAATGGGTCATGTGTGACTTTGGCCAGAGTCAAATGAAAATCAGCATAGGGGTGTTTGGATCCTGTGCTGTGGATCAATGTAATCGAGGATCATGTTAGATCCAAAAGCAAAGGCACAAGTGTGCCTTTGGCTCTAGCGGCCTTTTCTGTTTGTCTGTCTCGATGATTTCGCAAGTTCATCATCATCGCCTTCATCGCCGATGGCACTTGGAAAGCGACTGCTTTTCTTTGACTTGGCCGAGGACCTCGCCCACTGCTGCCTTTGTCTTCAGCAGATTGGGGCCTGATGAAGAATTTGCAGCCGAGGAACTCACGAGACACCAGTGAGGCAATAGAGATGCCTACAGCCCTTCAAGACGTGGGCCAGATGCACAAACTGTGCCGAGGACTTTATCGGAGTAGCCGAGGACTTTGGAGGAGGAGCCGAGGATTTTGGAGGAGCAGGAGCAGCATGAGGAATCGCCATGAGGGCTTTGAAGATTCTCGCCGTGAGGGCATTGTCGAGGAACTTGGCCGTGAGGGCACAGCTTGGTGAAGCACTTGGCTTGTGCGCCGGGCTTTTGCCATTGATTTCCTAGGCTTGACAGAGGCTCACAGCAGCAGCAGCAGCAGAGTCTTCATTGAATTTCCTCACCGCTTTTTGGCTTGTCTTGCCAACTTGGCTTACGCTGGCCTATTTTTCAGAAAATCCTCACCACGCTTGATGTCGGTGGGGTCACTTTCTGGCCAAAGCCAATGGAGCTCTTGGGCATGGAGGATTATGCGAATTTCTTCATATACTTTGGAGTTACATACCTGCATCCCTCCATTCTCTTGCCCATATCCTTTCAATCTTCAGATAAGATCCTGCGCTGATTTTTGTTCTCATTTCCTAACTTGGCCTCATCAGTGTGCAATAGTCAAGATAGATGTCCTCGTGTATTCCAAAAGCACTCATGACCTCAGCCTCTTTCCTCCTTTCTCGTGGCTTTCACCGTCTCGCCATATTCTTCAGCTTGAGGAATTTGAACAATCGAATTCTCCGAAGAAGTATGCAACTTTTCTTCGAGGAACGCTGCAAATGAGTTAAGTTGATGAGAACCTAGAGATTCAGCAGCGGACATGAGTACCTGTGAACAGAGTCATATGCGTTCTCAGACGGTTTTTCAAAAAAAAACAAGTTTGAGGAATTTGACAAGATGAGCCTTGAAGAATTTCACTAAGCGTCCTTTGTCTTAGGTTCCAGAGTTGTATAGATCGAGGATCCACACAATGAATAAAAACGACGGAAACAGTGAAGATTTTGCAAAGTTTAAGAATTTGAAAAACTGAAGAATTTCAAAACCGAGGAAAACTCAAATTGAAGATTTTCAACTTTGGTGGTGGCGTGACCCAATCAGATAAGAATGATGATTTCAGACACCGCTGCATAATTGTCGAGGGTTCTAGAATCAAATTCTTCATTAATTTCTTCACACTTAGAGTGTTGTTCTTCATTGATTGAAGAAAATGTTTCTTCATGTGTTGCACATCTAAGTCATCAATTTTGCATAAGTGTTAGGATGAGTGTCCTTTCAAAGAACATTCAAGATTCTAAGATATTTAGCTCACACCGCAACTTGCTAAATCTCTTCTCATCCAAGGGCTTTGTGAAGATATCGCTAGCTGTTCTTCGCCTTCACATGCTCGATGGAGATGTCGCCTTCAACACATGATCATGAAGAAAATGATGACGAATCTGAATGTGCTTTGTCTTCGAAAGTGCTGAATCGGTAGTGAGCAATCTTGATGGCACTCTCATTGTCATAGTACAGAGGCACATTCTTCACGTTGATGCCGTAGTCCTTGAGAGTTTGCTTCATCCACAGCAATTGAGCACCGCAAGAACCAGCAGCAATGTACTCAACTTCCGCAGAGATGAAGGATACGCAGTTCTGCTTTCTTCAAGACCAATGCACCAAAGATCGTCCGAGGAAATGACAAGTACCGATGTTTACTTGTCGTCCACACGATCACCAAAGATAGTCGAGTCGTAATATCCAATGAGATCAAAAGAAGAGCCCTTGGGGTACCATAATCCTAGTGTTGGTGTGTGAGCTAAATATCGAAGAATGTGCTTCACAGCCTTTATGGTGTGATTCCTTCTGTAGCTTGAAATCGGGCACATGCAAACACTAAGCATTATATCCGCCTAGATGCACATAAGTACAATAAAGAACCAATCATGGAGCGGTATACCTTGTGATCAAGTCAATACCATTTTCATCA
>JAHIAM010002317.1:0-105394 GCA_021605205.1 Aegilops longissima | reverse complement strand
AAACCATGAGTAATTCCACGAAATGGGCCAAATCAAAAAGAGTCTTGATGACCGACATGTAAAAACACCGGGTTGAAATACTTTGTAAATCCCGGTACTCCAAAATGGTGAGTAGAGTCCACAAGCCAAATTGGTCAAAATTTAGTGTTGCGATGGACATTAACACCTCGGAGATCATCAATCATGGAAATCGCTCTAGGACCCAAAGCGGTGAGTAATAGTGCACTAAACATACGAGTCGGACAAAATTGTGAGTGTTGATGACCGAAACCGTGCCCCAGGGGCAATGGAAATCACTCGGGACCCCAAAACTGAGTAATAGTCTAAAAAAAGGCCAAAACCGACAAAATTGCGGTTGTTGATGATCCATCGTAAAGCGCATCTTGGGGTTCAACAACCCGGAAATCGCTTTGGGACCCAAAATGTTAATTAATAGTCCCGAAGCGGGTAGGAATCAACAAAAACCGTGAGTGTTTATGACCGACATGTGGCACCCGGGGCTCGTCAATCAAAGGGTTCAGGACCCCAAAACGGTAATAGTCAAGAACCGGGCAGAATCGGCCAAAACTGTGATTGTTGATGACCAAACGTAAAGCGCATCTTAGGGTTCAACAACCATGGAAATCGCTTTGGGACCCCAAAGCGGTGAGTAATAGTCCCAAGCGGGCGAGAATCAGCCAAAACTGGAGTGTTGATGGACAAAGCGTACCCCGGGCTCGTCAATCGTGGAAATCACGGGACCCAAAAACTGGTAGTAGTCCAAGAAATTGGCTAGAATACAAAAACTACATTGTTGATGACCACCGTAAAGCCCCTTGGGTTCAACAACCATGGAAATCGCTTTGGGACCCTAAAGCGAAGAGTAATAGTCCAGCATAGAATCGACAAAACCAGGTTGATGACCACATGTAAAGTCACCCGGGGTTATTAATGAAATCACTCCGGGAACCCAAAACAGTGAGTAATAGTCCATGAAGCAGCAAATCGGACAAAACTGCGGGATGAAACCGTAAACACAACCGGGGTTGTCAATCGTTGAAATCAGTCAGGACACCAAAACAGTGAGTAATGGTCCCAAGCGGGTCAGAATCGGAAAACTGCAGTGTTGATGACCGACCCTAAGCGCCGGGTTGTTTCGTGGAAATCACTCGGGACCCCAAAACCATGAGTAATAGTCCACGAAATGGGCCGAATCGGCCGGGGAGTCTTGATGACCGACAAAGCGCACCTTGGGGTTGAAATACTTTTAAATCGGTACTCCAAAATGGTGATAAAGTCCAAAGCGGATCAAATTGGTCAAAACTGTTAGTGTTGACGATGGACACGTTAACACACTTGGAGATCATCAATCTGGAAATCGCTCTAGGACCCAAACGGTGAGTAATAGTGCATAAACATACCGAATCGGACAAAATTTGAGTGTTGATGAGAACGTAAAGCACCGGGGCTCTCAATCTAAATCACTGGGACCCCAAAACTGAGTAATAGTCTAAGAAACAGGCCAAAACCGATAAAAATTGCGGTTGTTGATGATCCGCCGTAAGCGCATCTTGGGTTCAACAACCACGGAAATCCTGGGACCCAAAATGTTAATTAATAGTCCACGAAACAGGTGGAATCAACAAAAACCGCGGTGTTTATGACCGACGTAAGCGCACCGGGGCTCTCAATCATGAAATCGTTGGACCCCAAAACTGAGTAATAGTCAAGAACGGGCGAATCGGCCAAAACTTGATTGTTGATGACCCACCGTAAAGCGCATCTTAGGGTTCAACAACCATGGAAATCCTTTGGGACCCCAAAACGGTGAGTAATAGTCCCAAAGCGGCCGAATCAGAAAACGAGTGTTGATGAGGCATGTAAACACAACCGGAGTTTATTAATCGTGGAAATCACCGGACCCCAAACGTGAGTAATAGTCCAAAGCGGGTTGAATCAGCCAAAACTGCAGTGTTGATGCCGACATAAACGACCCGGGTTCAATCGTGAAATCCTCAGGACCCCAAAACGAGTAATAGTCAAGAAATTGGCTGAATCGGAAAACTGCAGTGTTGATGACCGACATAAGCGCCCGGGGTTAGTTTTAAATCACTCGGGACCCCAAAACCATGAGTAATTCCACGAAATGGGCCAGAATAAAACGGGAGTCTTGATGACCCTAGCCACCTTGGGGTTGAAATACTTTGTAAATCCTTGATACTCCAAAAGGTGAGTAAGAGTCCAGAAAGGGGTCAGAATTGGTCAAATTTGTTTGTGATGGAATTAACACCTGGAGATCATCAATCATAAACTCAGGACCCAAAACGGTGAGTAATATGCATAAAAGACCAGAATGGACAAAATTGGAGTGTTGATGACCGACCTGCGCACCCGGGGCTCGTCAATCGGAAATCACTCGGACCCCAAATGGTAATAGTCTAAAAAAGGCCAAAACCAAACAAAAATTGCGGTTGTTGATGATCCTGCGTAAAGCCACCTTGGGTTCAACAACCACGGAAACCTTTGGGACCCAAAAGTTAATTAATAGTCCACAAGGGGGGAATCAACAAAAAAGATGTTTATGACCGACATGTAAGGCACCCGGGTTCATTAATCATAAATCCTCGGGACCCAAACATGGTAATTCCAAAGCGGCCAGAATAGGCCAAAACTGTGAGTGTTGTGGGACATAAGCGTACCGGGGTTCAAACTATGGATATCGCTGGACCCAAAGCGGTGTTAAGTCCACAAGCGGGAAATGGTCAAAAACTATTAGTGTTGATGATGGACCGTAGCCCTCTGGAATCAATTTTGGAAATCCGGGACCCCAAAGCGGTGAGTAATAGTGCATGAAATGGACCAGAATTAGCCAAAATTGTGAGTGTTGATGACCGACACGTAAGCCCCGGGGCTCTCAATCAAAATCACTCGGGACCCCAAAACTGAGTAAAGTCAAGAAGGGCAAGAATGGCCAAAACGCGTTTTGATGGAACACGTAAAGCGCATCTTGGGTTCAACAACCATGGAAATCCTTTGGGACCCCAAAGCGGTGAGTAATAGTCCAAAGCGGGCCAGTCGAAAAAAGTTTGAACCGACATTAAACACAACCAGTTTTTAATTAAATCACTCGGGACCCCAAAATGAGTAATAGTCCAAAAGCGGGTGAATCAGCCAAAACTACGAGTGTTGATGAACATAAACGACCCTGGGCCCTCAATCGTGGAAATCACTCGGACCCCAAAACGGTAGTAGTCCGAAATTGGCTAGAATCGACAAAAAGCTTTTTGATGCCGACCGTAAACACCCGGGGGTTGTTAATCTGAAATCACTCGGACCCCAAAACCATGAGTAATAGTCCATGAAATGGGCAATAAAACGTGAGTCTTGAACCAAGGCCCTTTTTAAATACTTTGTAAATCCCCGGTACTCCAAAACCGTGAGAAGAGTCCAAAGCGGTCAAATTGGTCAAAACTATTAGTGTTGACGATGGACATGTTAACACCTCGGAATCATCAATCATGGAAATCGCTCTAGGACCCAAAGGGTGAGTAATAGTGCACTAAACATACCAGAATCAGACAAAATTGTGAGTGTTGATGACCGACCGTAAACGCACCCAGGGCCTTCAATCGTAAATCACTCTGGGACCCCAAAACTGAGTAATAGTCTAAGAAACAGGCCAAAACCAAAAATTGCGGTTGTTGATGATCCGCGTAACGCATCTTGGGGTTCAACAACCCGAAATAATTTGGGACCCAAAATGTTAATTAATAGTCCACAAGCGGTGGAATCAACAAAAGTGAGTGTTTATGACCAATGTGAAACGGGGGCTCGTCAATCATGGAAATCGTTCAGGACCCCAAAACGAGTAATAGTCCAAGAACGGGCAAATCGGCCAAAACTTGATTGTTGATGACCAAACGTAAAGCGCATCTTAGGGTTCAACAACCATGGAAATCCTTTGGGACCCCAAAGCGGTGAGTAATAGTCCAAGCGGGCGAATCAGCCAAAACGTGAGTGTTGATGACGACATAAGCGTACCCGGGCTCAATCGTAAATCCCGGGACCCAAAAACGGTAGTAGTCAAGAAATTGGCTAGAATCGACAAAAACTCATTTTTGATGACCGAACCGTAAAGCGCCCGGGTTCAACAACCATGGAAATCGCTTTGGGACCCTAAAGCGAGGTAATAGTCCAAAGCGGTAAATCGACAAAACCGCAGTGTTGATGACCGACATGTAAAGTCACCCGGGGTTGTTAATGGGTCCTCCGGAACCCAAAAATGAGTAATAGTCCAAAAAGCAGAATCGGACAAAACTGGGATGACCAACACGTAAACACAACCCGGGGTTCGTCAATCGTTGAAATCAGTCCGGGACACCAAAACAGTGAGTAATGGTCCAACGGGGAATCGGAAAACTGCATGTTGATGACCGACCGTTAAGCGCCGGGGTTGTTAATGTAAATCACTCGGGACCCCAAAACCATGAGTAATAGTCCACGAAATGGGCCAGAATCAAAACGGGAGTCTTGATGACCGAATATGCCGGGGTTGAAATACTTTTATCGGTACTCCAAAATGGTGAGTAAAGTCCACAAGGGTCAAATTGGTCAAAATGTTAGTGTTGGTGGACACTTAACCCTGGAGATCATCAATTGGAAATGCTCTAGGACCCAAAGCGGTGAGTAATAGTGCATTAAACATACCGAATCGGACAAAATTGTGAGTGTTGATGAAAACCGTAAACGCACCCGGGGCTCTCAATCGTGAAATCACTCGGGACCCCAAAACTGAGTAATAGTCTAAGAAACAGGCCAAAACCAAAAAATTGCGGTTGTTGATGATCCATCGTAAAAGGCATCTTGGGGTTCAACAACCAGGAAATCGCTTTGGGACCCAAAATTTAATTAATAGTCCAAAACAGGTAGGAATCAACAAAAACGGTGTTTATGACCACATGTACGCACCCGGCTCGTCAATCAAAATCGTTCAGGACCCCAAAACTGAGTAATAGTCCAAGAACGGGCAGAATCGGCCAAACTGTGATTGTTGATGACCGACCGTAAAGCGCATCTTGGGTTCAACAACCATGGAAATCGCTTTGGGACCCCAAAGCGGTGAGTAATAGTCCGAAAGCGGCGGTCGAAAAACGCGAGTGTTGATGACCGGCATGTAAACACAACCGGGTTTAAATGGTAAATCACTCGGGACCCCAAAACATGAGTAATAGTCCAAAGCTAGAATCAGCCAAAACGAGTGTTGATGAAACTAAGGTACCCGGCTCCTCAATCGTGGAAATCCTGGGACCCCAAACGAGTAATCCAAGAAATTGGCTAGAATCGGCCAAAACTGCAGTGTTGATGACCAAAATGGCCCCGGGGTTGTTTGGAAATCACTCGGGACCCCAAAACCATGAGTAATAGTCCATGAAATGGGAGAATAAACCAAACGGGAGTCTTGATGAGACTAAAGCACCTTGGGGTTGAAATACTTTGAAATCTTGTACTCCAAAATGGTGAGTAAGAGTCCAAAGGGTAAAATTGGCCTTGTGTTGGTGGACACGTTAACACACTCAGATCATCAATCATGGAAATCGCTCTAGGACCCAAACGGTGAGTAATAGTGCACTAAACAGACCAAATCGACAAAATTGTGAGTGTTGATGACCACCGTAAGCGCACCCAGGGCTCCAATCTGGAAATCACTCGGACCCCAAAACGAGTAATAGTCTAAAAGCAGGCCAAAACCAAAAATTGGGTTGTTGATGATCCCGTAAAGCGCCAGGGGTTCAACAACCCAAAATCCTTTGGGACCCAAAATGTTAATTAATAGTCCACAAAGGGGTAGGAATCAACAAAAACGGAGTGTTTAACCGACATGTGAGCACCCGGTTCATTTCATAAATCCTCGGGGCCCAAAACTGAGTAATTCAAAGCGGCCAAGAATAGCCAAAACTGTGAGTGTTGGGGACCGTAAAGGACCTTGGGGTTCAAGAACTATGGATTCTCGGGACTCCAAAGCGGTGTGTAAGTCCAAAGCGGCGAATGGTCAAAATGGTGTTGATGATGGACAAAGGCCTTTCGGAATTAATTGTGGAAATCGCTCGGACCCCAAAGCGGTGAGTAATAGTGCATAAATGGAAAATTAGCCAAAATTGTGAGTGTTGATGACCGAAAATAGCGCCCCGGGGCTCTCAATCATAAATCACTCGGGACCCCAAAACTGAGTAATAGTCCAAGAACCAAAGAATGGAAAACTCGTTGTTGATAGAAACCGTAAGCGCATCTTGGTTCAACAACCATGGAAATCGCTTTGGAACCCCAAAGCGGTGAGTAATATCCCAAACGGGCGAATCAAGAAAACAGCGAGTTTTGAGACATGTAAACACAACCAGTTTATTAATTAAATCACTCGGGACCCAAAACAGTGAGTAATAGTCCACAAAGCGGTCGAATCAGCCAAAACTCGTGTTGATGCCACTAAATCCCTGGGCTCCTCAATGTAAATCACTCCGGGACCCCAAAACGAGTAGTAGTCAAGAAATTGGCTAGAATCGACAAAAACTCATTTGATGAGACCGTCCCCGGGGTTGTTAATCGTAAATCCTTGGGACCCCAAAACCATGAGTAATAGTCCACGAAATGGGGAATCGGCCAAAAGGGAGTCTATGACCGACATTAAGCACCTTGGGTTGAAATACTTTTTAAATCGCCCGGTACTCCAAAACCGGAGTAAGTCCAAGCAAATTGGTCAAAACTGTTAGTGTTGACGATGGACCGTTAACACTCTGGAATCATCAATCATGGAAATCCTCTAGGACCCAAAGCGGTGAGTAATAGTGCACTAAAAGACCAGAATCAGACAAAATTGTGAGTGTTGATGACCAAACCGTAAAACGCAGGGGCTCGTCAATCGTGGAAATCACTCGGACCCCAAAACTGAGTAATAGTCTAAAGCAGGCCAAAACCGACAAAAATTGCGGTTGTTGATGATCCCTAAGCCCTTGGGGTTCAACAACCACGAAATCCTTTGGGACCCAAAATGTTAATTAATAGTCCCGAAGCGGGTGGAATCAACAAAAACGAGTGTTTATGACCGACATGTGAGCACCCGGTTCATTAATCATAAATCACTCGGGGCCCAAAACGTGAGTAATTCCCGAAACGGCCAAAATAAAAGCGAGTCTTATAGCGGAACCTGCGTTTGGGGTTCAGAACTATGGATATCGCTCGGGACTCCAAAACGGTGTTAAGTCCCAACGGGCAAATTGGTCAAAACTATTAGTGTTGATGATGGACACGTAAAGCGGACTCGGGAGGTAATTGTGGAAATCGCTCTGGGACCCCAAAGCGGTGAGTAATAGTGCATGAAATGGACGAATTAGAAATTGGAGTGTTGATGACCGACATCGCCAGGGCTCGTCATTCATGAAATCACTCCGGGACCCCAAAACTGAGTAATAGTCAAGAAGGGCAAGAATCGGAAAACTGCGATTGTTGATGGAACCGTAAGCGCATCTTAGGTTCAACAACCATGGAAATCGCTTTGGGACCCCAAACGGTGAGTAATAGTCCACAACGGGCAAATCGAAAAACCCGATTTGATGACCGACATGTAAACACAAGGGTTTATTAATCGTGGAAATCACTCAGGACCCAAAACAGTGGTAATAGTCCAAAAGCGGTGAATCAGCCAAAACTGCAGTGTTGATGACCGACATAGCACCCCTGGGCTCCTCAATCGTGGAAATCCTCGGGACCCCAAAACTGAGTAGTAGTCCAAGAAATTGGCTAGAATCGACAAAAACTCGTTTTGATGACCGAACGTGGCACCCGGGGTTGTTTGGAAATCACTCGGACCCCAAAACCAGAGTAATAGTCCACGAAATGGGCAAATTAAAATGGTCTTGATGACCGACATTAAGCGCACCTTGGGGTTGAAATACTTTTTAATCCCGGTACTCCAAAGCGGTGAGTAATAGTCCCAAGCGGTCAAAATTGGTAAAACCGTTAGTGTTGAGATGGACCGTTAACACACTCAGAATCAGAATCATGGAAATCGCTC
Organism: Aegilops longissima; assembly: GCA_021605205.1. NCBI lineage: Eukaryota > Viridiplantae > Streptophyta > Magnoliopsida > Poales > Poaceae > Aegilops > Aegilops longissima. Next base: position 97,350 of record JAHIAM010002317.1, on the reverse strand, counting down.
TAGGACCCAAAGCGGTGAGTAATATGCACTAAAAGACCAGAATCGACAAAATTGTAGTGTTGATGGCCGACATAACCGCAGGGCTCGTCAATTGGAAATCACTCGGGACCCCAAAACTGAGTAATAGTCTGAAAAGGCCAAATCGACCAAAATTGCGGTTGTTGATGATCCCGTAAGCTAACCGGGGTTCAACAACCACGAAAATCCTTTGGGACCCAAAATGTTAATTAATAGTCCCAAGCGGGTGGAATCAAAAAAACCGGGTGTTTTTAAACATGTGAACACCCGGTTCATTAATCATAAATCCTCCGGGGCCAAACGTGGTAATCCGGCCAGAAACAAAACTGTGAGTGTTGTGAAGTGACAATACTACCTTGGGGTTCAGAACTATGGATATCGCTCGGGACCCAAAGCGGTGTTAAGTCCCAAACGGCAGAATTGGTCAAAATTGTTAGTGTTGATGATGGACAGGCGCCTCTGGAGATGTCAATGGGAAATTGCTGGGACCCCAAAGCGGTGAGTAATAGTGCATGAAATGGACCAAATTGAAAATTGTGAGTGTTGATGACCGACATGTAAGCACCGGGGCTCGTCAATAAAATCGTTAGGGACCCCAAAACTGAGTAATAGTCGAACCGGGCGTAAACTGGTTGTTGATGACCGACCGTAAAGGCATCTTAGGGTTCAACAACCATGGAAATCGCTTTGGGACCCCAAAGCGGTGAGTAATAGTCCAAACGGCAGAATCGAAAATGGTTGTTGAACCAATAAGCTACCCTGGGCTCCTCAATGTGGAAATCCTCCGGGACCCCAAAACTGGTATAGTCCAAGAAATTGGCTAGAATCGGCCAAAACTGAGTGTTGATGACCGAACCGTAAACCCCGGGTTAGTTGTAAATCACTCGGGACCCCAAAACCATGAGTAATAGTCCACGAAATGGGCGAATAGAAACTAAGTCTTGATGAGACATGCCCCTTGGGTTGAAATACTTTGTAAATCACTTGGTACTCCAAAATGGTGAGTAAAGTCCCAAGCAGGTAGTTGGTCAAAACTTTAGTGCTTGGAACCGTTCTTTGATTGTACAACCTTTTCTCGATTCATCTTGTTGACACATAGGTTTCCTAAAAAAGCATCTTCGCATGATCAAGTGCGAACATAAAGCATCAAACAAGCGAGACAAACCTCGTGTCTTGGGGTGAACATCTCCACAGCTTGCCATTCACCATCCTCGGATCGGGGGAGACTTTGGCTTTATTGGGCGCTCGGTTAAAATACTTCTTGATCGATGGACTTTCTTTGAATTTTTTGAGAATATCTTTGCCGGTCTTGATGGTCTCAGTCCGTTTCTCTCAAAATTTACCAAGACGAAAACAAGGTAGGAACAATATTAGTGATCATGCATGGTGTAACAAAAATAGATAGCACATTAACTATGAAACAAGTAACAAACCAACTTTCCCAATTGGTTCTCCAATAAGACTAGCATTTTGTTTGTATAGCTTGAAGTGAGGAAGAACGGAAGATGGCTTCTTGAGTCCACACTGAAGCAAGCTTTGCTGCTGGAGGGCTTCTCGGATGCTTCATCCTTGACAATTTGAATAGGCACCTTGCTACCAAAGCGACTTGGTGATCCTCTCTAGCCCTTTGCCCTTTCTAAGTCTAGTCTTGGTAGTCATTGCATCTGAAAATGAAATTGAACTCATAAATTAGAATGAAATTGACAAATGCAGGAATCGACAAAAGCATACATGATCATTCCATTTGGAAATGCACTAGTAAAGATAGCATTGCAAGGTCAACTTTCATGATTGAAGCACAAACCTGTTCTTCTTCATTGATGCATTCCTCTCAATAGAAGGTGCAACGGGCTGAGGTTGGTTGATGGTCCTTCATCAATGCAGATGGTTCCTCCTTCATCTGGCATCGTGCCACTTCCATCCATCTTAGTGGTTCCTTCATCCATGGGACAACTCATCACCCATTTGAGGGTCTGAGTCCATCGGAACTTTCTATGGTCGTTGGATCCCATCTTTTCTTTCCTTGTGACTCTATCAAGGGCAGGTTCATCAAGTTCGGATCCTCTTTTTTGTCCCGGGCTGGGGCCATCACCCTTCGGAGGCATTCGGAGATGTTTAGAGCTCTTCTTCTTCTTTTTGTCTTCTTAACACCACCTCTTCATCCTAGATTCCTTGATTCCTCGTATAAATAGCCAAAAAAGCATTAGATCACAGAGAAATATGGAGCCACTAACACTTTTTGTTTGTCCTTGGTGAATGAGAGCTGGGTTACATAACCCTTGTTGGGTATACCTTGTGCATCCCAGGAGGATGGTCCATGAACCTATCGATTTGTTGGTTGGTAGGTTCGGTGTGGCATTTCCTGGAAGGAAATCAATCACTTGGTTTATGTGGATGCACTTTGAATAATTTGGCCCTCACCCATCTCTTGTCGGTACTCTACATGATTAGATCTGTTCTTCTTTTCTCCTTTTAACTTGGTCTAGTGCTGATTGGGATGTGGTAGCTAGGCTGGGAATCAATCTTTGGTGGTGTTGGTGCTTGTGTTTGCTAAACATTTTGAATTTCAGGCGGTTGGCCGTGTTAACATCTGTTGAATCTGGGAATGCCCATCCAGACCTGCAGGTAGTAGTGTCCGTGTCCCCAGGGCAGGGTCGGCCTCCAGTGGGGTGTCCGTGGCGTGGGTCTCCAGCTCAGTGGCGGTGTCCCGGCGGCGGTCTCGGCCGGGGTCGGTGCCCATGACGTCGCGCCCTAGCCGTCATGCCGATCATTGCCAGTCTTTTGTTGGGGCTCATGGTGAAACTCTACATTAATGAATGATTGATATATATATATATATATAAAAAGGAGAGAAATTGGTGGAATAGTTTGTTGTATTGCTTGAGCCTTGGGCATATATATAGGGTACAATGATCTACTTGGAGTACAAGACAAGCCGAACAAATCCTAGTCTATCTGTCTTTCCTAATAAACATTATACTCAACATCCCCATGATCACAATGGGGCGTGGAGCATGAGATGAAAATTCGAACAAACGGACACCCCCCGTGTGATCGTGCCGGGGAGTTGTGGCTGGAGTAAAACCGAGGGATGCTCAAGCGGTAGCCCCTGTGCCGTTGTCGTGGCAGGCGTGGTGGGGAGCCGTGGTAGGTAGCCGTCGAAGAATTCGTGGTCGGGTCGGTTAGTCCACGAAAGCGGGCCAGAATCAGCCAAAACTGTGAGTGTTGATGACCGACACGTAAGCGTACCCCTGGGCTCGTCAATCGTGGAAATCACACCGGGACCCTAAAACTGAGTAGTAGTCCAAGAAATTGGCTAGAATCGACAAAAACTGCGACTGTTGATGACCGACACGTAAGCGCACCTTGGGGTTCAACAACCATGGAAATCGCTTTGGGACCCTAAAACGAAGAGTAATAGTCCACGAAACGGGTCAGAATCGACAAAACCGCGAGTGTTGATGACCGACATGTAAAGTCACCCCGGGGTTCGTTAATCGTGGAAATCACTCCGGGACCCCAAAACAGTGAGTAATAGTCCATGAAACGAGCCAGAATCGGGCAAAACTACGGCGATGACCAACACGTAAACACAACCCGGGGTTCGTCAATCGTTGAAATCAGTCCGGGACACCAAAACAGTGAGTAATGGTCCACGAAACGGGTCAGAATCGGCCAAAACTGCGAGTGTTGATGACCGACACGTAAACGCACCCCGGGGTTCGTTAATCGTGGAAATCACTACGGGACCCCAAAACCATGAGTAATAGTCCACGAAATGGGCCAGAATCGGCCAAAACTGGGAGTCTTGATGACCGACATGTAAACGCACCTTGGGGTTGAAATACTTTGTAAATCGCTTCGGTACTCCAAAATGGTGAGTAAGAGTCCACGAAACGGGTCAGAATTGGTCAAAACTGTTAGTGTTGACGATGGACACGTTAACACACTCTGGAGATCATCAATCATGGAAATCGCTCTAGGACCCAAAACGGTGAGTAATAGTGCACTAAACATACCAGAATCAAGACAAAATTGTGAGTGTTGATGACCGACACGTAAACGCACCCCGGGCTCGTCAATCGTGGAAATCACTCTGGGACCCCAAAACTGAGTAATAGTCTAAGAAACAGGCCAAAACCGACAAAAATTGCGGTTGTTGATGATCCGCGTAAAGCGCATCTTGGGGTTCAACAACCACGGAAATCGCTTTGGGACCCAAAATGTTAATTAATAGTCCACGAAACGGGTAGGAATCAACAAAAACCGCGAGTGTTTATGACCGACATGTGAACGCACCCCGGGGCTCGTCAATCATGGAAATCGTTCCGGGACCCCAAAACTGAGTAATAGTCCAAGAACCGGGCAAGAATCGGCCAAAACTGTGATTGTTGATGACCGACACGTAAGCGCATCTTAGGGTTCAACAACCATGGAAATCGCTTTGGGACCCCAAAACGGTGAGTAATAGTCCACGAAACGGGCCAGAATCAGCCAAAACTGTGAGTGTTGATGACCGACACGTAAACGTACCCCTGGGCTCGTCAATCGTGGAAATCACTTCGGGACCCAAAAACTGAGTAGTAGTCCAAGAAATTGGCTAGAATCGACAAAAACTGCGACTGTTGATGACCGACACGTAAGCGCACCTTGGGGTTCAACAACCATGGAAATCGCTTTGGGACCCTAAAACGAAGAGTAATAGTCCACGAAACGGGTCAGAATCGACAAAACCGCGAGTGTTGATGACCGACATGTAAAGTCACCCCGGGGTTCGTTAATCGTGGAAATCACTCCGGGACCCCAAAACAGTGAGTAATAGTCCATGTAACGAGCCAGAATCGGGCAAAACTGCGAGCGCTGATGAGCAACACGTAAACACAACCCGGGGTTCGTCAATCGTTGAAATCAGTCCGGGACACCAAAACAGTGAGTAATGGTCCACGAAACGGGTCAGAATCGGCCAAAACTGCGAGTGTTGATGACCGACACGTAAACGCACCCCGGGGTTCGTTAATCGTGGAAATCACTAAGGGACCCCAAAACCATGAGTAATAGTCCACGAAATGGGCGAGAATCGGCAAAACTGGAGTCTTGATGACCGACATGTAAACGCACCTTGGGGTTGAAATACTTTGTAAATCGCTTCGGTACTCCAAAATGGTGAGTAAGAGTCCACGAAACGGGTCAGAATTGGTCAAAACTGTTAGTGTTGACGATGGACACGTTAACACACTCTGGAGATCATCAATCATGGAAATCGCTCTAGGACCCAAAACGGTGAGTAATAGTGCACTAAACATACCAGAATCAGACAAAATTGTGAGTGTTGATGACCGACACGTAAACGCACCCCGGGGCTCGTCAATCGTGGAAATCACTCTGGGACCCCAAAACTGAGTAATAGTCTAAGAAACAGGCCAAAACCGACAAAAATTGCGGTTGTTGATGATCCGCGTAAAGCGCATCTTGGGGTTCAACAACCACGGAAATCGCTTTGGGACCCAAAATGTTAATTAATAGTCCACGAAACGGGTAGGAATCAACAAAAACCGCGAGTGTTTATGACCGACATGTGAACGCACCCCGGGGCTCGTCAATCATGGAAATCGTTCCGGGACCCCAAAACTGAGTAATAGTCCAAGAACCGGGCAAGAATCGGCCAAAACTGTGATTGTTGATGACCGACACGTAAGCGCATCTTAGGGTTCAACAACCATGGAAATCGCTTTGGGACCCCAAAACGGTGAGTAATAGTCCACAAAACGAGTCAGCCAAAACTGTGAGTGTTGATGACCGACAATCGTGGAAAGCGTACCCTGGGCTCGTCAATCGTGGAAATCACCGGGACCCAAAACTGAGTAGTAGTCCAAGAAATTGGCTAGAATCGACAAAAACTACATTGTTGATGACCGACACGTAAGCGCACCTTGGGGTTCAACAACCATGGAAATCGCTTTGGGACCCTAAAGCGAAGAGTAATAGTCCACTCACGGGACCAGAATCGACAAAACAGTGTTGATGACCGACATGTAAAGTCACCCGGGGTTAGTTAATCGTGGAAATCACTCCGGAACCCAAAACAGTGAGTAATAGTCCATGAAACGAGCGAGAATCGGACAAAACTACGGCGGCGATGACCAACACGTAAACACAACCGGGGTTCTCAATCGTTGAAATCAGTCCGGGACACCAAAACAGTGAGTAATAGTCCATGAAATTGGTCAGAATCGGCCAAAACTGCGAGTGTTGATGACCGACACGTAAGCGCACCCCGGGGTTCGTTAATCGTGGAAATCACTACGGGACCCCAAAACCATGAGTAATAGTCCACGAAATGGGCCAGAATCGGCCAAAACTGGGAGTCTTGATGACCGACATGTAAACGCACCTTGGGGTTGAAATACTTTGTAAATCGCTTCGGTACTCCAAAATGGTGAGTAAGAGTCCACGAAACGGGTCAGAATTGGTCAAAACTGTTAGTGTTGACGATGGACACGTTAACACACTCTGGAGATCATCAATCATGGAAATCGCTCTAGGACCCAAAACGGTGAGTAATAGTGCACTAAACATACCAGAATCAGACAAAATTGTGAGTGTTGATGACCGACACGTAAACGCACCCCGGGGCTCGTCAATCGTGGAAATCACTCTGGGACCCCAAAACTGAGTAATAGTCTAAGAAACAGGCCAAAACCGACAAAAATTGCGGTTGTTGATGATCCGCACGTAAGCGCATCTTGGGGTTCAACAACCACGGAAATCGCTTTGGGACCCAAAATGTTAATTAATAGTCCACGAAGCGGGTAGGAATCAACAAAAACGCGAGTGTTTATGACCGACATGTGAATGCACCCCGGGGCTCGTCAATCATGGAAATCGTTCCGGGACCCCAAAACTGAGTAATAGTCCAAGAACCGGGCAAGAATCGGCCAAAACTGTGATTGTTGATGACCGACACGTAAGCGCATCTTAGGGTTCAACAACCATGGAAATCGCTTTGGGACCCCAAAACGGTGAGTAATAGTCCACGAAACGGGCCAGAATCAGCCAAAACTGTGAGTGTTGATGACCGACACGTAAACGTACCCCTGGGCTCGTCAATCGTGGAAATCACTTCGGGACCCAAAACTGAGTAGTAGTCCAAGAAATTGGCTAGAATCGACAAAAACTGCGACTGTTGATGACCGACACGTAAGCGCACCTTGGGGTTCAACAACCATGGAAATCGCTTTGGGACCCTAAAACGAAGAGTAATAGTCCACGAAACGGGTCAGAATCGACAAAACCACGAGTGTTGATGACCGACATGTAAAGTCACCCCGGGGTTCGTTAATCGTGGAAATCACTCCGGGACCCAAAACAGTGAGTAATAGTCCATGAAACGAGCCAGAATCGGGCAAAACTGCGAGCGCTGATGACCAACACGTAAACACAACCCGGGGTTCGTCAATCGTTGAAATCAGTCCGGGACACCAAAACAGTGAGTAATGGTCCACGAAACGGGTCAGAATCGGCCAAAACTGCGAGTGTTGATGACCGACACGTAAACGCACCCCGGGGTTCGTTAATCGTGGAAATCACTACGGGACCCCAAAACCATGAGTAATAGTCCACGAAATGGGCCAGAATCGGCCAAAACTGGGAGTCTTGATGACCGACATGTAAACGCACCTTGGGGTTGAAATACTTTGTAAATCGCTTCGGTACTCCAAAATGGTGAGTAAGAGTCCACGAAACGGGTCAGAATTGGTCAAAACTGTTAGTGTTGACGATGGACATGTTAACACACTCTGGAGATCATCAATCATGGAAATCGCTCTAGGACCCAAAACGGTGAGTAATAGTGCACTAAACAGACCAGAATCAGACAAAATTGTGAGTGTTGATGACCGACACGTAAACGCACCCCGGGGCTCGTCAATCGTGGAAATCACTCTGGGACCCCAAAACTGAGTAATAGTCTAAGAAACAGGCCAAAACCGACAGAAATTGCGGTTGTTGATGATCGGCACGTAAGCGCACCTTGGGGTTCAACAACCACGGAAATCGCTTTGGGACCCAAAATGTTAATTAATAGTCCACGATACGGGTAGGAATCAACAAAAACCGCGAGTGTTTATGACCGACATGTGAACGCACCCGGGCTCGTCAATCATGGAAATCGTTCCGGGACCCCAAAACTGAGTAATAGTCCAAGAACCGGGCAAGAATCGGCCAAAACTGTGATTGTTGATGACCGACACGTAAGCGCATCTTAGGGTTCAACAACCATGGAAATCGCTTTGGGACCCCAAAACGGTGAGTAATAGTCCACGAAACGGGCCAGAATCAGAAAAACTGTGAGTGTTGATGACCGACCGCGTATGTCGTCAATCACAACCCAAAAACTGAGTTTATTAATCGCTAGAATCACAAAAACTGCATTGGATGACCCCAAAACACCTTGGGGTTCAACAACCATGGAAATGAGTAATAGTCCACAAAGCGGGTCAGAATCGACAAAACCGCGAGTGTTGATCACATGCCAAAATCGTGGAAATCACTCCGCCCAAAACAGTGTAATGTCCATGAAGCGAGCACTCGGACAAAACTACGGCGATGACCAACACGTAAACACAACCGGGGTTCCTCAATCGTTGAAATCAGTCCGGGACCCCAAAACTGAGTAATAGTCCAAGAAATGGGCCAGAATCGGCCAAAACTGCGAGTGTTGATGACCGACACGTAAACGCACCCCGGGGTTCGTTAATCGTGGAAATCACTACGGGACCCCAAAACCATGAGTAATAGTCCACGAAATGGGCCAGAATCGGCCAAAACTAGGAGTCTTGATGACCGACATGTAAACGCACCTTGGGGTTGAAATACTTTGTAAATCGCTTCGGTACTCCAAAATGGTGAGTAAGAGTCCACGAAACAGGTCAGAATTGGTCAAAACTGTTAGTGTTGACGATGGACACGTTAACACACTCTGGAGATCATCAATCATGGAAATCGCTCTAGGACCCAAAACGGTGAGTAATAGTGCACTAAACATACCAGAATCAGACAAAATTGTGAGTGTTGATGACCGACACGTAAACGCACCCCGGGGCTCGTCAATCGTGGAAATCACTCTGGGACCCCAAAACTGAGTAATAGTCTAAGAAACAGGCCAAAACCGACAAAAATTGCGGTTGTTGATGATCGGCACGTAAGCGCACCTTGGGGTTCAACAACCACGGAAATCGCTTTGGGACCCAAAATGTTAATTAATAGTCCACGAAACGGGTAGGAATCAACAAAAAAACCGCGAGTGTTTATGACCGACATGTGAACGCACCCCGGGGCTCGTCAATCATGGAAATCGTTCCGGGACCCCAAAACTGAGTAATAGTCCAAGAACCGGGCAAGAATCGGCAAAACTGTGATTGTTGATGACCGACACGTAAGCGCATCTTAGGGTTCAACAACCATGGAAATCGCTTTGGGACCCCAAAACGGTGAGTAATAGTCCACGAAACGGGCCAGAATCAGCCAAAACTGTGAGTGTTGATGACCGACACGTAAACGTACCCCTGGGCTCGTCAATCGTGGAAATCACTTCGGGACCCAAAACTGAGTAGTAGTCCAAGAAATTGGCTAGAATCGACAAAAACTGCGACTGTTGATGACCGACACGTAAGCGCACCTTGGGGTTCAACAACCATGGAAATCGCTTTGGGACCCTAAAACGAAGAGTAATAGTCCACGAAACGGGTCAGAATCGACAAAACCACGAGTGTTGATGACCGACATGTAAAGTCACCCCGGGGTTCGTTAATCGTGGAAATCACTCCGGGAACCCAAAACAGTGAGTAATAGTCCATGAAACGAGCCAGAATCGGACAAAACTGCGAGCGCTGATGACCAACACGTAAACACAACCCGGGGTTCGTCAATCGTTGAAATCAGTCCGGGACACCAAAACAGTGAGTAATGGTCCACGAAATGGGTCAGAATCGGCCAAAACTGCGAGTGTTGATGACCGACACGTAAGCGCACCCCGGGGTTCGTTAATCGTGGAAATCACTACGGGACCCCAAAACCATGAGTAATAGTCCACGAAATGGGCCAGAATCGGCCAAAACTGGGAGTCTTGATGACCGACATGTAAACGCACCTTGGGGTTGAAATACTTTGTAAATCGCTTCGGTACTCCAAAATGGTGAGTAAGAGTCCACGAAACGGGTCAGAATTGGTCAAAACTGTTAGTGTTGACGATGGACATGTTAACACACTCTGGAGATCATCAATCATGGAAATCGCTCTAGGACCCAAAACGGTGAGTAATAGTGCACTAAACATACCAGAATCAGACAAAATTGTGAGTGTTGATGACCGACACGTAAACGCACCCCGGGGCTCGTCAATCGTGGAAATCACTCTGGGACCCCAAAACTGAGTAATAGTCTAAGAAACAGGCCAAAACCGACAAAAATTGCGGTTGTTGATGATCCGCACGTAAGCGCATCTTGGGGTTCAACAACCACGGAAATCGCTTTGGGACCCAAAATGTTAATTAATAGTCCACGAAACGGGTAGGAATCAACAAAAACCGTGAGTGTTTATGACCGACATGTGAACGCACCCCGGGGCTCGTCAATCATGGAAATCGTTCCGGGACCCCAAAACTGAGTAATAGTCCAAGAACCGGGCAAGAATCGGCCAAAACTGTGATTGTTGATGACCGACACGTAAGCGCATCTTAGGGTTCAACAACCATGGAAATCGCTTTGGGACCCCAAAACGGTGAGTAATAGTCCACGAAACGGGCCAGAATCAGCCAAAACTGTGAGTGTTGATGACCGACACGTAAACGTACCCCTGGGCTCGTCAATCGTGGAAATCACTTCGGGACCCAAAAACTGAGTAGTAGTCCAAGAAATTGGCTAGAATCGACAAAAACTGCGACTGTTGATGACCGACACGTAAGCGCACCTTGGGGTTCAACAACCATGGAAATCGCTTTGGGACCCTAAAACGAAGAGTAATAGTCCACGAAACGGGTCAGAATCGACAAAACCGCGAGTGTTGATGACCGACATGTAAAGTCACCCCGGGGTTCGTTAATCGTGGAAATCACTCCGGGACCCAAAACAGTGAGTAATAGTCCATGTAACGAGCCAGAATCGGGCAAAACTGCGAGCGCTGATGACCAACACGTAAACACAACCCGGGGTTCGTCAATCGTTGAAATCAGTCCGGGACACCAAAACAGTGAGTAATGGTCCACGAAACGGGTCAGAATCGGCCAAAACTGCGAGTGTTGATGACCGACACGTAAACGCACCCCGGGGTTCGTTAATCGTGGAAATCACTACGGGACCCCAAAACCATGAGTAATAGTCCACGAAATGGGCCAGAATCGGCAAAACTGGGAGTCTTGATGACCGACATGTAAACGCACCTTGGGGTTGAAATACTTTGTAAATCGCTTCGGTACTCCAAAACGGTGAGTAAGAGTCCACGAAACGGATCAGAATTGGTCAAAACTGTTAGTGTTGACGATGGACACGTTAACACACTCGAGATCATCAATCATGGAAATCGCTCTAGGACCCAAAGCGGTGAGTAATAGTGCATTAAACATACCAGAATCAGACAAAATTGTGAGTGTTGATGACCGACACGTAAACGCACCCCGGGGCTCGTCAATCGTGGAAATCACTCTGGGACCCCAAAACTGAGTAATAGTCTAAGAAACAGGCCAAAACCGATAAAAATTGCGGTTGTTGATGATCCGCACGTAAGCGCATCTTGGGGTTCAACAACCACGGAAATCGCTTTGGGACCCAAAATGTTAATTAATAGTCCACGAAACAGGTAGGAATCAACAAAAACGCGAGTGTTTATGACCGACATGTGAACGCACCCGGGCTCGTCAATCATGGAAATCGTTCCGGACCCCAAAACTGAGTAATAGTCCAAGAACCGGCAAGAATCGGCCAAAACTGTGATTGTTGATGACCGACACGTAAGCGCATCTTAGGGTTCAACAACCATGGAAATCGCTTTGGGACCCCAAAGCGGTGAGTAATAGTCCACAAACGGGCCAGAATCAGAAAAAACTGTGAGTGTTGATGACCGACATGTAAACACAACCCGGGTTTATTAATCGTGGAAATCACTCGGGACCCCAAAACAGTGAGTAATAGTCCACAAAAACTTTGTTGATGACGGTCAATCAGCCAAAAAATCGCGGGTGTTGATGACCGACACAAAACGCCGACATGGGCTCCTCAATCGTGGAAATCACTCCGGGACCCCAAAACTGAGTAATAGTCCAAGAAATTGGCTAGAATCGATGACCAAAACGTAAACACAACCGTGTTGATGACCGACACGTGAGTAATGGTCCACGAAGCGCACGGCCAAAACTGCGGTGTTGATGTTAATCGTGGAAATCACTCGGGACCCCAAAACCATGAGTAATAGTCCACGAAATGGGCGAGAATCGCCAAAACTGGGAGTCTTGATGACCGACATGTAAACGCACCTTGGGGTTGAAATACTTTGTAAATCACTTCGGTACTCCAAAATGGTGAGTAAGAGTCCACGAAACGGGTCAGAATTGGTCAAAACTGTTAGTGTTGACGATGGACACGTTAACACACTCTGGAGATCATCAATCATGGAAATCGCTCTAGGACCCAAAACGGTGAGTAATAGTGCACTAAACATACCAGAATCAGACAAAATTGTGAGTGTTGATGACCGACACGTAAACGCACCCCGGGGCTCGTCAATCGTGGAAATCACTCTGGGACCCCAAAACTGAGTAATAGTCTAAGAAACAGGCCAAAACCGACAAAAATTGCGGTTGTTGATGATCCGCACGTAAGCGCATCTTGGGGTTCAACAACCACGGAAATCGCTTTGGGACCCAAAATGTTAATTAATAGTCCACGAAACGGGTAGGAATCAACAAAAACCGCGAGTGTTTATGACCGACATGTGAACGCACCCCCGGGTTCATTAATCATGGAAATCACTCCGGGACGCCAAAACAGTGAGTAATTCCACGAAACGGCCAAGAATAGGCCAAAACTGTGAGTGTTGTTGACAGACACGTAAACGCATCTTTGGGGTTCAAGAACTATGGATATCGCTCTGGGACTCCAAAACGGTGTGTAAGAGTCCACGAAACGGGCAGAATTGGTCAAAACTATTAGTGTTGATGATGGACACGTAAACGCACTCTGGAGATCGTCAATCGTGGAAATCGCTCTGGGACCCCAAAACGGTGAGTAATAGTGCATGAAATGGACCAGAATTAGCCAAAATTGTGAGTGTTGATGACCGACACGTAAACGCACCCCGGGGCTCGTCAATCATGGAAATCACTCCGGGACCCCAAAACTGAGTAATAGTCCAAGAACCGGGCAAGAATCGGCCAAAACTGCGATTGTTGATGACCGACACGTAAGCGCATCTTAGGGTTCAACAACCATGGAAATCGCTTTGGGACCCCAAAACGGTGAGTAATAGTCCACGAAACGGGCCAGAATCGAGAAAACCGCGAGTGTTGATGACCGACATGTAAACACAACCCGGAGTTTATTAATCGTGGAAATCACTCCGGGACCCCAAAACAGTGAGTAATAGTCCACAAAACGGGTCAGAATCAGCCAAAACTGCGAGTGTTGATGACCGACACGTAAACACAACCGGGGTCGTCAATCGTTGAAATCACTCGGGACCCCAAAACTGAGTAGTAGTCCAAGAAATTGGCTAGAATCGACAAAACTGCGAGTGTTGATGACCGACACGTAAACACACCCCGGGGTTCGTTAATCGTGGAAATCACTACGGGACCCCAAAACCATGAGTAATAGTCCATGAAATGGGCCAGAATCGGCCAAAACTGTGAGTCTTGATGACCGACATGTAAACGCACCTTGGGGTTGAAATACTTTGTAAATCGCTTCGGTACTCCAAAACCGTGAGTAAGAGTCCACGAAACGGGTCAGAATTGGTCAAAACTATTAGTGTTGACGATGGACATGTTAACACACTGGAGATCATCAATCATGGAAATCGCTCTAGGACCCAAAGCGGTGAGTAATAGTGCACTAAACATACCAGAATCGAGACAAAATTGTGAGTGTTGATGACCGACACGTAACGCACCCAGGGCTCGTCAATCGTGGAAATCACTCTGGGACCCCAAAAACTGAGTAATAGTCTAAGAAACAGGCCAAAACCGACAAAAATTGCGGTTGTTGATGATCCGCACGTAAGCGCATCTTGGGGTTCAACAACCACGGAAATCGCTTTGGGACCCAAAATGTTAATTAATAGTCCACGAAACGGGTAGGAATCAACAAAAAAACCGCGAGTGTTTATGACCGACATGTGAACGCACCCCGGGGCTCGTCAATCATGGAAATCGTTCCGGGACCCCAAAACTGAGTAATAGTCCAAGAACCGGGCAAGAATCGGCCAAAACTGTGATTGTTGATGACCGACACGTAAGCGCATCTTAGGGTTCAACAACCATGGAAATCGCTTTGGGACCCCAAAACGGTGAGTAATAGTCCACGAAACGGGCCAGAATCAGCCAAAACTGTGAGTGTTGATGACCGACACGTAAACGTACCCCTGGGCTCGTCAATCGTGGAAATCACTTCGGGACCCAAAAACTGAGTAGTAGTCCAAGAAATTGGCTAGAATCGACAAAAACTGCGACTGTTGATGACCGACACGTAAGCGCACCTTGGGGTTCAACAACCATGGAAATCGCTTTGGGACCCTAAAACGAAGAGTAATAGTCCACGAAACGGGTCAGAATCGACAAAACCGCGAGTGTTGATGACCGACATGTAAAGTCACCCCGGGGTTCGTTAATCGTGGAAATCACTCCGGGAACCCAAAACAGTGAGTAATAGTCCATGAAACGAGCCAGAATCGGACAAAACTGCGAGCGCTGATGACCAACACGTAAACACAACCCGGGGTTCGTCAATCGTTGAAATCAGTCCGGGACACCAAAACAGTGAGTAATGGTCCACGAAACGGGTCAGAATCGGCCAAAACTGCGAGTGTTGATGACCGACATGTAAACGCACCCCGGGGTTCGTTAATCGTGGAAATCACTACAGGACCCCAAAACCATGAGTAATAGTCCACGAAATGGGCCAGAATCGGCCAAAACTGGGAGTCTTGATGACCGACATGTAAACGCACCTTGGGGTTGAAATACTTTGTAAATCGCTTCGGTACTCCAAAATGGTGAGTAAGAGTCCACGAAACGGGTCAGAATTGGTCAAAACTGTTAGTGTTGACGATGGACACGTTAACACACTCTGGAGATCATCAATCGTGGAAATCGCTCTAGGACCCAAAACGGTGAGTAATAGTGCATTAAACATACCAGAATCAGACAAAATTGTGAGTGTTGATGACCGACACGTAAACGCACCCCGGGGCTCGTCAATCGTGGAAATCACTCTGGGACCCCAAAACTGAGTAATAGTCTAAGAAACAGGCCAAAACCGACAAAAATTGCGGTTGTTGATGATCCGCACGTAAGCGCATCTTGGGGTTCAACAACCACGGAAATCGCTTTGGGACCCAAAATGTTAATTAATAGTCCACGAAACAGGTAGGAATCAACAAAAACCGCGAGTGTTTATGACCGACATGTGAACGCACCCCGGGGCTCGTCAATCATGGAAATCGTTCCGGGACCCCAAAACTGAGTAATAGTCCAAGAACCGGGCAAGAATCGGCCAAAACTGTGATTGTTGATGACCGACACGTAAGCGCATCTTAGGGTTCAACAACCATGGAAATCGCTTTGGGACCCCAAAGCGGTGAGTAATAGTCCACAAGCGGGCGAAACGGGCCAGAATCGAAAATCACCCCAAAAACTGAGTGTTGATGACCGCATGTAAACACAACCCGGAGTTTATTAATCGTGGAAATCACTTTGGGACCCCAAAACAGTGAGTAATAGTCCACAAAGCGGGTCAGAATCAGCCAAAACTGCCGACATGAAAGTGTTGATGACCGACACTTAACGCACTACGGATGACTTCTCAATCGTGGAAATCACTCCGGACCCCAAAACTGAGTAGTAGTCCAAGAAATTGGCTAGAATCGGCCAAAACTGCGAGTGTTGATGACCGACACGTAAACGCACCCCGGGGTTCGTTAATCGTGGAAATCACTACGGGACCCCAAAACCATGAGTAATAGTCCATGAAATGGGCCAGAATCGGCCAAAACTGGGAGTCTTGATGACCGACATGTAAACGCACCTTGGGGTTGAAATACTTTGTAAATCCCTTCGGTACTCCAAAATGGTGAGTAAGAGTCCACGAAACGGGTCAGAATTGGTCAAAACTGTTAGTGTTGACGATGGACACGTTAACACACTCTGGAGATCATCAATCATGGAAATCGCTCTAGGACCCAAAACGGTGAGTAATAGTGCACTAAACAGACCAGAATCAGACAAAATTGTGAGTGTTGATGACCGACACGTAAACGCACCCCGGGGCTCGTCAATCGTGGAAATCACTCTGGGACCCCAAAACTGAGTAATAGTCTAAGAAACAGGCCAAAACCGACAAAAATTGCGGTTGTTGATGATCGGCACGTAAGCGCACCTTGGGGTTCAACAACCACGGAAATCGCTTTGGGACCCAAAATGTTAATTAATAGTCCACGAAACGGGTAGGAATCAACAAAAACCGCGAGTGTTTATGACCGACATGTGAACGCACCCCCGGGTTCATTAATCATGGAAATCACTCCGGGACGCCAAAACAGTGAGTAATTCCACGAAACGGCCAAGAATAGGCCAAAACTGTGAGTGTTGTAGACTGACACGTAAACGTACCTTGGGGTTCAAGAACTATGGATATCGCTCTGGGACTCCAAAACGGTGTGTAAGAGTCCACGAAACGGGCAGAATTGGTCAAAACTATTAGTGTTGATGATGGACACGTAAACGCACTCTGGAGATCGTCAATTGTGGAAATCGCTCTGGGACCCCAAAACGGTGAGTAATAGTGCATGAAATGGACCAGAATTAGCCAAAATTGTGAGTGTTGATGACCGACACGTAAACGCACCCCGGGCTCGTCAATCATGGAAATCACTCCGGGACCCCAAAACTGAGTAATAGTCCAAGAACCGGGCAAGAATCGGCCAAAACTGCGATTGTTGATGACCGACACGTAAGCGCATCTTAGGGTTCAACAACCATGGAAATCGCTTTGGAACCCCAAAACGGTGAGTAATAGTCCACGAAACGGGCCAGAATCGAGAAAACAGCGAGTTTTGATGACCGACATGTAAACACAACCCGGAGTTTATTAATCGTGGAAATCACTCCGGGACCCCAAAACAGTGAGTAATAGTCCACAAAACGGGTCAGAATCAGCCAAAACTGCGAGTGTTGATGACCGACACTTAAACGCACCCCTGGGTTCCTCAATCGTGGAAATCACTCCGGGACCCCAAAACTGAGTAGTAGTCCAAGAAATTGGCTAGAATCGACAAAAACTGCGAGTGTTGATGACCGACACGTAAACGCACCCCGGGGTTCGTTAATCGTGGAAATCACTACGGGACCCCAAAACCATGAGTAATAGTCCACGAAATGGGCCAGAATCGGCCAAAACTGGGAGTCTTGATGACCGACATGTAAACGCACCTTGGGGTTGAAATACTTTGTAAATCGCTTCGGTACTCCAAAACGGTGAGTAAGAGTCCACGAAACGGGTCAGAATTGGTCAAAACTGTTAGTGTTGACGATGGACACGTTAACACACTCTGGAGATCATCAATCATGGAAATCGCTCTAGGACCCAAAACGGTGAGTAATAGTGCACTAAACAGACCAGAATCAGACAAAATTGTGAGTGTTGATGACCGACACGTAAACGCACCCCGGGGCTCGTCAATCGTGGAAATCACTCTGGGACCCCAAAACTGAGTAATAGTCTAAGAAACAGGCCAAAATCGACCAAAATTGCGGTTGTTGATGATCGGCACGTAAGCGCACCTTGGGGTTCAACAACCACGGAAATCGCTTTGGGACCCAAAATGTTAATTAATAGTCCACGAAACGGGTAGGAATCAACAAAAACCGCGAGTGTTTATGACCGACATGTGAACGCACCCCCGGGTTCATTAATCATGGAAATCACTCCGGGACGCCAAAACAGTGAGTAATTCCACGAAACGGCCAAGAATAGGCCAAAACTGTGAGTCTTATAGACAGACACGTAAACGTACCTTGGGGTTCAAGAACTATGGATATCGCTCTGGGACTCCAAAACGGTGTGTAAGAGTCCACGAAACGGGCAGAATTGGTCAAAACTATTAGTGTTGATGATGGACACGTAAACGGACTCTGGAGATCGTCAATTGTGGAAATCGCTCTGGGACCCCAAAACGGTGAGTAATAGTGCATGAAATGGACCAGAATTAGCCAAAATTGTGAGTGTTGATGACCGACACGTAAACGCACCCCGGGGCTCGTCAATCATGGAAATCACTCCGGGACCCCAAAACTGAGTAATAGTCCAAGAACCGGGCAAGAATCGGCCAAAACTGCGATTGTTGATGACCGACACGTAAGCGCATCTTAGGGTTCAACAACCATGGAAATCGCTTTGGGACCCCAAAACGGTGAGTAATAGTCCACGAAACGGGCCAGAATCGAGAAAACCGCGAGTGTTGATGACCGACATGTAAACACAACCCGGAGTTTATTAATCGTGGAAATCACTCCGGGACCCCAAAACAGTGAGTAATAGTCCACAAAACGGGTCAGAATCAGCCAAAACTGCGAGTGTTGATGACCGACACTTAAACGTACCCCTGGGCTCCTCAATCGTGGAAATCACTCCGGGACCCCAAAACTGAGTAGTAGTCCAAGAAATTGGCTAGAATCGACAAAAACTGCGACTGTTGATGACCGACACGTAAACGCACCCCGGGGTTCGTTAATCGTGGAAATCACTACGGGACCCCAAAACCATGAGTAATAGTCCACGAAATGGGCCAGAATCGGCCAAAACTGTGAGTCTTGATGACCGACATGTAAACGCACCTTGGGGTTGAAATACTTTGTTAATCGCTTCGGTACTCCAAAACGGTGAGTAATAGTCCACGAAACGGGTCAAAATTGGTCAAAACCGTTAGTGTTGAGATGGACACGTTAACACACTCTGGAGATCATGAATCATGGAAATCGCTCTAGGACCCAAAACGGTGAGTAATAGTGCACTAAACAGACCAGAATCAGACAAAATTGTGAGTGTTGATGACCGACACGTAAACGCACCCCGGGGCTCGTCAATCGTGGAAATCACTCTGGGACCCCAAAACTGAGTAATAGTCTAAGAAACAGGCCAAAATCGACCAAAATTGCGGTTGTTGATGATCCGCACGTAAGCGCACCTTGGGGTTCAACAACCACGAAAATCGCTTTGGGACCCAAAATGTTAATTAATAGTCCACGAAACGGGTAGGAATCAACAAAAACCGCGAGTGTTTATGACCGACATGTGAACGCACCCCTGGGTTCATTAATCATGGAAATCACTCCGGGACGCCAAAACAGTGAGTAATTCCACGAAACGGCCAAGAATAGGCCAAAACTGTGAGTGTTGTAGACTGACACGTAAACGTACCTTGGGGTTCAAGAACTATGGATATCGCTCTGGGACTCCAAAACGGTGTGTAAGAGTCCACGAAACGGGCAGAATTGGTCAAAACTGTTAGTGTTGATGATGGACACGTAAACGCACTCTGGAGATCGTCAATCGTGGAAATCGCTCTGGGACCCCAAAACGGTGAGTAATAGTGCATGAAATGGACCAGAATTAGCCAAAATTGTGAGTGTTGATGACCGACATGTAAACGCACCCCGGGGCTCGTCAATCATGGAAATCGTTCCGGGACCCCAAAACTGAGTAATAGTCCAAGAACCGGGCAAGAATCGGCCAAAACTGTGATTGTTGATGACCGACACGTAAGCGCATCTTAGGGTTCAACAACCATGGAAATCGCTTTGGGACCCCAAAACGGTGAGTAATAGTCCACGAAACGGGCCAGAATCAGCCAAAACTGCGATTGTTGATGACCGACACTTAAACGTACCCCTGGGCTCCTCAATCGTGGAAATCACTCCGGGACCCCAAAACTGAGTAGTAGTCCAAGAAATTGGCTAGAATCGGCCAAAACTGCGAGTGTTGATGACCGACACGTAAACGCACCCCGGGGTTCGTTAATCGTGGAAATCACTACGGGACCCCAAAACCATGAGTAATAGTCCACGAAATGGGCCAGAATCGGCCAAAACTGGGAGTCTTGATGACCGACATGTAAACGCACCTTGGGGTTGAAATACTTTGTAAATCACTTCGGTACTCCAAAATGGTGAGTAAGAGTCCACGAAACGGGTCAGAATTGGTCAAAACTTTAGTGCTTGGAACCAGTTCTTTGATTGTACATGACCTTTTCTCGATTCATCTTGTTCGACACATAGGTTTCCTACAAAAAAGCATACTGTCAGCATGATCAAGTGCAGAACATAAAGCATCAAACAAAGCAGAGACAAACCTCGTGTCTTGGGGTAGACCACATCTCCACCAGAGCTTGCCATTCACCATCCGTCAGATCAGGCACCAGAGACTTAATGCTGACTTTATTGGCGGCTACGGTATTAAAATACTTCTTGATCTGATGGCGTCTGTTCTTTGAATTTTTCTGCAGAATATCTTTGCACGCGGTCTTGATGGTCTCCGAGTCCGTGTTCATCTCAAAATTTGCCTACCAAGACAGAAAACAAGGTAGGAACAATATTAGTGATCATGCATAGGTGTAACAGAAAATAGATAGCACATTAACTATGAAACAAGTAGCTTACAACAACTTTCCCAATGTAGTTCTCCAATAAGACTAGCATTTTGTTTGTATAGCTTGAAGTGAGGAAGAACCGGAAGATGGCTTCTTGCAACGAGTCCACACTCAGAAGCAAGCTTTGCTGCCTGCAGAGGCTTCTCTGGATGCTTCATCCCTTCGGCAATTTGAATAGGCACCTTGCTACCAAACGACTTGGTGATCCTCTCTAGCCCTTTGCCCTTTCTAAGTCTAGTCTTGGTAGTCATTGCATCTGAAAATGAAATTGAACTCATAAATTAGAATAGAAATTGACAAATGCAGGAATCGACAAAAGCATACATGATCATTCCATTTGGGAAATGCACTAGTAAAAGATAGCATTGCAAAGGTCAACTTTCATGATTGAAGCACAAACCGCTGTTCTTCTTCATTGATGACAGCATTCCTCTCAATAGAAGGTGCAACAGGGCTGAGGTCTGTGTCGATAGTGCCTGCTTCATCAATGCAGATGGTTCCTCCTTCATCTAGGCATACAGTGCCACTTCCATCCATGCTGAGAGTGGTTCCTTCATCCATGGGCGGCAACTCATCACCCATTTGCACCGAGGTCTCAGAGTCCATGCGCAGCAGACTTTCCTGGTGGTCCGTCGCAGTCGCCATCTTTTCTTTCTGCCTTGTGACTCTATCAAGGGCAGGTTCATCAAGTTCCAGGATCCTCTTTTTTTGTCCTGGAGCTGGGGCCATCACCCTTCCTGGAGGCATTGCAGCAGATGTTTCTGAGCTCTTCTTCTTCTTGCTGACTGTCTTCTTAACACCAGGCCTCTTCATCCTAGATTCCTTCAGTGCCTCGTATAAATAGCACAGAAAAAAGCATTAGATCACCAGAGAAATATGTGAGCCACTAACACTTTTTGTTTGTCCTTGGTGAAGTGAGGAGGCCTGGTGCATACATAACCTGCCTGTTGGTGTATACCTTGTGCATCCCCAGCGAGGATGGTCCATGCGAACCTATCGATTTGTTGGTTGGTAGGTCGGTCGGTCGTGGCATATGCAACTGGAAGGGAAATCAATCACTTGGTTTATGTGGATGCACTTTGAAGTAATTTGGCCCTCACCCATCTGCTGGCTGGTACTGGTACTCTACATGATTCGCAGTCTCGTTCTTCTTTTCTCCTTTTAACTTGGTCTAGTGCTGATTGCGGGATGTGGCTAGCTAGGCTGGGAATCAATCTTTGGTGGTGTTGGTGCTTGTGTTTGCTAAACATTTTGAATTGTACAGGCGGTTGGCCGTGTTAACATGCACAGCAGATGCACTGAATACGAAGCGAATGCCCATCCGCGGCCTGCAGGTAGGTAGTGTCCGTGTCCCTGACGGCCGGTGCGGCCTCCAGGTAGGCGGTGTCCGTGACTGCCGGTGCGGTCTCCAGCTCCAGGTAGGCGGTGTCCCTGACGGCCGGTGCGGTCTCCAGGCAGGCGGTAGGCAGTGCCCATGACCGTCGGCGCCGCTGCGCTTGACGGTCATGCCGATCATTTGCCAGAGTCTTTTGTTGGGCGCTCATGGTCGCAAACTCTACATTAATGAATGATTGATATATATATATATATATATTAGAAAGGAGAGAGAGAATTGGTGGAATAGTTTGTTGTATTGCTTGAGCCTCGTGGGCATATATATAGGAGTACAATGATCTACTTGGAGTACAAGACAAGCCAGAACAAATCCTAGTCTATCTCGTCTTTCCTAATAAACATTATACTCAACATCCCCCGCAGTCACAATGGGAGCGACGCAGACGATGAGACTGTAGAAGAATTCGAAGGCAAGCCGACGGACACCCCCACAGTCGTAACGGTCGATGCATCGCGGAGTTGTGGCTGGAGTGAAAACCGACGAGGATGCTCAAGCAGGCGGTAGCCCTTTGTGCCGTTTGTCGATGTAGCCGAGAGCGTCGGTGGTGGAGCCGTGGTCGAGGTAGCCGTGCGAAGAATGTCGTGGTCGACGTCGAGTCGGGGTAGCCGGTGTCGAGGAAGTCGCCGTGGAGCCACGGGCGCAAGGAGGCGCCGAGTTAGTCGTGGGCGCAGTGGTGTCGAAGTAGTGGTGCGCCAGGAAGTAGATGATGTTGACGACGCGTCGCGCCGGGGTTGCCAACCCCGGGGACACATCGTAGACGAAGGCAGGCGTCGGTGTTGCCAGCACCGAGCATGCGTAGACGGACGAAGACGACATGTCATGGACGAAGGCACGCATCGGTGCTGCCAGCACCGGGCATGCGTAGACTAGGACCTGCACGAGCTGTACGCCATGTCGGAGAAGTCGAAGATGCAAGCAGAGAAGGACTCGACGATGGTTGTGGCGCCAATCAGCGCGGGGCCAATGCCGCCCGCGGTTGTCGGAGTAGACGAAGTGGTCGGTGTAGATGACGGTGACGCTGGCAACGGGCTGGTGCTGGACGAAAACGAAGGGGGTGGACGGGCGGCTGCGGCGGCTACAGAGGTAGCGGCGGCGGCGGCGGCAGCCTGACAGCGACGATGGCGGCTAGGTTAGGAGTGCGGCGGCGGTGCTCGAAGTAGGCGAAGAACCCTGACAGCGTGACGAAGACCGGCGCGGACGGTGGCATTCCCGCGCCAAAGGAGGTGGTGCGGCGCATGCCACAGGAAGTCGACGCGCGAGGACGGCGGTGGACCACGGGCCGCGGCGCTACGGCCCGAAGGGACGACGCAGCGGCGGCGGGCAGATCGGGGCGACGACGGAAGACCTCGGGACGGTCGCAGGGATCGCGGGTCAGCGCGTGCTACAGCCCGGCGGGCGCGCGCAGCGGCGGAGCGCGGTGGTGCAACCGCGTGGACGGCCTCGAGACGGCGGCGTGGACCGCGTGCCACGCTCGCTACGGCCCGACGGGGCGACGCAGCGGCGGCGCGAGGGTCGGTGCAGCCACGGGGACGGCCTGGAGCGGACGGCCTCGGGCGGCGGTAGATCATGGGCCGCGCACTACGGTTCAAGAGGCGACGCAGCGGTGACGCTGGTCGGTGCAGCCGGAGAAGAACCACGGAGCGGCGGCGCTGCGGCCCGACAGGGCGACGCAGCGGCAGCCCGTTGCTCGATCGGCGAAGGGGCGCGCTGAACTTGGAGACGATCTTCACGGGACCTGCGGAGGCGCGAATAACTGACGGGCCAGGTCGGTCGCGCGGCGTAGATGAGGCGGATCGCGGCGGCGAGCGGGTGATCAAGCCGATCGCGCGCGAGGTCGGGGACGCCGCTCGGTAGAGGCGTGGTGGTGGCGGAGTCCGAGATGAAGCCGGGGACGACGGGCGGTAGGGCGGCTATGATTGGCCGCCGCATGGCGCGAGGCCGCCGGGTCAGGGTGATGCAGGAGTCCTGGTCGGAGCAGGGCGGTGACGGCCGACGTAGATCGACGGGCGGGCCGTCGCGCGAACGGCGGCGGTGAAGGGTCCGCCGCATGACGCGCGCCGCTGGTCGAGGCGACCGGCGGGGCCATGCGTGGCGACGACGAGGCCGCCGATCGGGCGATCGACGGGCGACGCGCGGATGACGCGTGAGGCCGCCGAGTCGGTGAAGAAGCTGGCCAATCACGCCGGTGTTGTAGTAGAGGCGCACGGGGTCGACGGCGGCGGTGGGCGACGCAAACCGGATCACATAGACCGGAAAACCCAAAAGTAGACGTCGATCAAAGCGACTTGCGATAGAGAGAAAACCCGGATCAAAGGACCGGGAAAAAAAGACTCTTTAGGGCAGCCGGCCAACATGGCTGGCGGACGAACCCTAGGTACGGGCGGCGCGGCCCCTGGCGGCGGTCATGGAGGCCAACTGCCCCGGGGGCGGGGCGCAGGTGCGGAAGCGGCGGCAGCTAGGTTTAGGATCGACTTGCGATAGATACCATGTTAGAAAGGAGAGAGAGAATTGATGGAATAGTTTGTTGTATTGCTTGAGCCTCGTGGGCATATATATAGGAGTACAATGATCTACTTAGAGTACAAGACAAGCCAGAACAAATCCTAGTCTATCTCGTCTTTCCTAATAAACATTATACTCAACAACAATATATATACAATATATATATATAGTGATGCTATTCATCATCCAGGGTGCAAAATAAGTTATTCTTCACCCGAGGTAATCTTACAATCGTTTCATAATTAAATTACGTTTGGAATTCAAATAGTTACATTTCTATTGATTCACTACGTAAAATTTTGCATAAGAAAATAAAAATATAGGTCATAAGATAAAAAATTTACAGTTTATGTCTATTTTACACTATGTTTTTAATTTTACAGAACATAAAATATTTTTTACGACGATTATATATTTTCTTATAGTTTCTTTTTACATCGGAAATAGGACAAAACTTACGTAACGTAAAATTACGATGCATTGATGGTAAAATAGAGGGGGGTGAAGAATAACTATTCCTCACCCAGGGTGACGAATAGTCAATCCCTATAGTGATGCTATTCATCACCCAGGGTGCAGAATAACTTATTCTTCACCCGAGGTAATCTTACGATCATTTCATAATTAAATTACGTTTGGAATTCAAATAGTTACATTCCTATTCATTCATTACGTAATATTTGACATAAGAAAATAAAAATATAGGTCATAAGACAAGAAAATTTGCAGTTTATGTGTATTTTACACTATGCTTTTCCGCTTGTAATTTTACATTACATAAAATATTATTTACGATGATTAAATATTTTCTTACGGTCTTTTTTACGCCAGAAATAAGACAAAACTTACGTAAACGTAAAATTACGATGCATTGATGGTAAAATAAAGGGGTGAAGAATAACTATTCCTCACCTGGGTGACGAATAGTCAATCCATATATATATATATATATATATATATATATATATATATATATATATAACGCATGGGTGACATCGATGTGCAGGGAAAAAAGTGGATACATACAGTTGTGGGGACGAAGACATCACTTACATTCAGGCCGCGGCCGCTGGAACATACCATGGATATGGCCTGAGAGCACATGCAATGATCCATCCAGGATTCAACACACGACTGCGCACCATGAACCTTTGCCTGCCCTGCCGCACACCTTGCAGACAGGGTCCAAAACAAGGGAGGGGAGGGGAGAGAGAGGAAGCACCGGAGCAGAGCAGCTCTCTGTTGGAAATATGCCCTAGAGGCAATAATAAAAGCATTATTATTATATTTCCTTGTTCATGATAATTGTCTTTTATTCATGCTATAACTGTATTGTCCGGAAATCGTAATACACGTGTGAATACATAGACTACAATACGTCCCTAGTAAGCCTCTAGTTGACTAGCTCGTTGGTCAACGGATAGTCATGGTTTCTGACTATGGACATCGGATGTCATTGACAACGGGATCACGCCATTAGGAGAATGACGTGATGGACAAGACCCAATCCTAAGCATAGCACAAAGATCGTAGTTCGTTTTGCTAGAGCTTTTCCAATGTCAAGTATCTCTTCCTTAGACCATGAGATCGTGCAATTCCCGGATACCGTAGGAGTGCTTTGGGTGTATCAAACGTCACAACGTAATCGGGTGACTATAAAGGTGCACTACAGGTATCTCGAAAGTGACCATTGGGTTGACACGGATCGAGACTGGATTTGTCACTCCGTATTACGGAGAGGTATCACTGGGCCCACTCGGTAATGCATCATCATAATGAGCTCAAAGTGATCAAGTGTCCGGTCACGGATCATGCATTGCGGTATGAGTAAAGTGACTTGCGATAACGAGACTAACGAGGTATTGGGATACCGACGATCGAGTCTCGGGCAAGTAACATACCGTCTGACAAAGGGAATAGAATACAGGGTTGCTTGAACCCTTGACATCGTGGTTCATCCGATGACAACATCGAGGAGCATGTGGGAGCCAACATGGGTATCCAGATCCCGCTGTTGGTTATTGACTTGAGGTAGTCTCGGTCATGTCTGCATGTCTCCCGAACCCGTAGGGTCTACACACTTAAGGTTCGGTGACGCTTAGGGTTAATTGGAAGACAAGTATGTGATTACGAATGTTGTTCGAGTCCCGGATGAGATCTCGGACGTCACGAGGAGTTCCGGAATGGTCCGGAGGTAAAGATTTATATATGGAAAGTGGTTAAACGGACTCCGGAAAGTTTCGGGGGTATACCGGTAAAGTACCGGGGCCACCGGGAGGGTTCCGGAGGTCCACCGGGAGGGGCCACCCCTCCCGGGGGGCCACATGGGCTAAGTGGGAGGGAACCAGCCCCTAGTGGGCTGGGCGATCTCCCCACCTAGGCCCATGCGGCTAGGGTTTGGGAGGGTAAACCCTAAAGGGGCGCCCTAGCTTGGGGGCAAGCCACCCTCCCTCCTCCCTTGTCCGCCGCCCCATCTAGGGTTTACCCTAGATGGCCGCCCCCTTGCCCTCTCATCCTATAAATAGAGGGGTGGGGGAGGGCTGCACACGATTGAAGGCGCAGCCCCTCCCCTCCCCAACACCTCTCTTTCTCCACGCAAGCTTGGCGAAGCCCTGCCGGAGAATTGCCGTACCAACTGCACCACGCCATCGTGCTGCCATTGGGTTGTCTTCCTCAACCTCTCCTTCACTCTTGCTGGATCAAGACGGAGGAGACGCCATCGTCCCCGTCGTGTGTTGAACACGGAGGTGCTGTCCTTTCAGACTTTGGTCATCGGTGATCGGAATCACGTTGGGAACGTCTTCATCATCACCACTCCTCAATCGCTTCCGTACTCGATCTACAAGTGGTATGTAGATGCAAACTCTCTCTCGTTACTCGTTGTTTAGTAGAACTCATAGATGGATCTTGGTGAAACCGTAGGAAAATTTTAATTTTCTGCAACGCTCCCCAACAGTGGCATCATGAGCTAGGTCTATCGTAGTTCTCTTTGCACGAGTAGAACACAATTTTGTTGTGGGCGTGGATCTTGTCAACTTACTTGCCGTTACTAGTCGCTTCTTGCTTCCGCGGTATTGTGGGATGAAGCGGCCCGGACCAACCTTACACGCATTTCGTGAGACCGGTTCCACCGACTAACATGCACTAGTTGCATAAGGTGGCTGGCGGTGTCTGTCTCTCCTACTTTAGTGGGAGCGGATTCGATGAACAGGGTCCTTATGAAGGGTAAATAGAAGTTGACAAGATCACGTTGTGGTTATTCGTAGGTAAGAAAACGTTCTTGCTAGAACCCAATTGCAGCCACGTAAAAGATGCAACAACAATTAGAGGACGCCTAACTTGTTTTTGCAGCAATTGTCATGTGACGTGATATGGCCAAGTTGTGATGAATGATGATATATTGTGATGTATGAGATCATGTTCTTGTAATAGGAATCACGACTTGCATGTCGATGAGTATGACAACGGCAGGAGCCATAGGAGTTGTCTTTATTTTTGTATGACCTGCGTGTCATTGAAGAACGCCATGTAATTTACTTTACTTTATTGCTAAACGCGTTAGCCATAGAAGTAGAAGTAGTCGTTGGCGTGACAACTTCATGGAGGCACGATGATGGAGATCATGATGATGGAGATCATGGTGTCATGCGGTGACAGGTGATCATGGAGCCCGAAGATGAAGATCAAAGGAGCTATATGATATTGGCCATATCATGTCACTACTTTATAATTGCATGTGATGTTTATTATGATTATACATCTTGTTTACTTAGAACGACGGTAGTAAATAAGATGATCCTTAGAACAATTTCAAGAAGTGTTCTCCCTAACTGTGCACCGTTGCTACAGTTAAATCGCTTCTAAGCACCACGTGTTAATCGGGTGTGATGGATTCTTACGTTCACATACAACGGGTGTAAGCAAGATTTACACACGCAGAAACACTTAGGGTTAACTTGACGAGCCTAGCATGTGAAGACATGGCCTCGGAACACGGAGACCGAAAGGTCGAACACGAGTCGTATGGAAGATACGATCAACATGAGAATGTTCACCGACGCAGACTAGTCCGTCTCACGTGTTGATCGGACACGGCCTAGTCGACTCGGATCGTGTAACACTTAGATGACTAGAGGGATGTCAAATCTGAGTGGGAGTTCATTGTAATAATTTGATTAGATGAACTTAATTATCATGAACTTAGTCTAAAACTTTTGAATGATATGTCTTGTAGATCAAATGGCCAACGCCATGTCAACTTGAACTTCAACGCGTTCCTAGAAAACCAAGCTGAAAGATGACGGCAGCAACTATACGGACTGGGTCCGAACCCGAGGATCATCCTCATAGCTGCCAGAAACAATACGTCCTAGAAGAACCGCTAGGTGAAGCTCCGTCGAGAGAACCAAGACATTATGAATGCTTGGCAGTCTCGTGCTGATGATTACTCCCTCGTTCAGTGCGGCATGCTTTACAGCTTAGAACCGGGGCTCCAAAAGCGTTTTGAGCACCACGGAGCATATGAGATGTTCGAGGAGCTGAAACTTGTTTTCCAAGCTCACGCCCGGGTCGAGAGATATGACATCTCCGACAAGTTCTATAGTTGTAAGATGGAGGAAAACAGTTCTGTCAGTGAACACATTCTGAAGATGTCTGGGTTGCACAACCGTATGACCCAGCTGAATATTAACCTCCCTGATGAGGCGGTCATTGACAGAATCCTCCAGTCGCTCCCACCAAGCTACAAGAGCTTTGTGATGAACTACAACATGCAGGGGATGGTAAAGACCATTCCTGAAGTGTTCTCTATGCTGAAGTCAGCCGAGGTTGAAATCAAGAAAGAACATCAAGTGTTGATGGTCAATAAGACCACTAAGTTTAAGAAGGGCAAGGGCAAGAAGAACTTCAAGAAGGACGGCAAGGAGATTGCCGCGCCCGGTAAGCAAGTTGCCGGGAAGAAGTCAAAGAATGGACCCAAGCCTGAGACTGAGTGCTTTTATTGCAAGGGGAAGGGTCACTGGAAGCGGAACTGCCCCAAATACTTAGCGGATAAGAAGGCCGGCAACACCAAAGGTATATTTGATATACATGTAATTGATGTGTACCTTACCAGTAATCGTAGTAACTCCTGGGTATTTGATACCGGTGCCGTTGCTCATATTTGTAACTCACAGCAGGAGCTGCGGAATAAGCGGAGATCTGGCGAAGGGCGAGGTGACGATCTTGCGTCGGGAATGGTTCCAGAGTCGATGTGATCGCCGTCGGCACGCTACCTCTTCATTTACCCACGGATTAGTTATGAACCTTAATAATTGTTATTTGGTGCCAAGTTTGAGCATGAATATTGTATCCGGATCTCGTTTAATGCGAGATGGCTACTCATTTAAATCCGAGAATAAGGGTTGTTCTATTTATATGAGAGATATGTTTTATGGTCATGCTCCGATGGTCAATGGTTTATTCTTAATGAATCTCGGCGTAGTATTACACATGTTCATAGCGTGAATACCAAAAGATGTAAAGTTGATAACGATAGTCCCACATACTTGTGGCACTGCCGCCTTGGTCACATTGGTGTCAAGCGCATGAAGAAGCTCCATGCTGATGGACTTTTGGAGTCTCTTGATTATGAATCATTTGACACATGCGAACCATGCCTCATGGGCAAGATGACCAAGACTCCATTCTCTGGAACAATGGAGCGAGCAACCAACTTGTTGGAAATCATACATACCGATGTGTGCGGTCCAATGAGCGTTGAGGCTCGCGGAGGATATCGTTATGTTCTCACTCTCACGATGACTTGAGTAGATATGGGTATGTCTACTTCATGAAACACAAGTCTGAGACCTTTGAAAAGTTCAAGGAATTTCAGAATGAAGTAGAGAATCAACGTGACCGAAAGATAAAATTCTTACGATCAGATCGTGGAGGAGAATATTTAAGTCACGAATTTGGTACACACTTAAGAAAATGTGGAATCGTTTCACAACTAACGCCGCCTGGAACACCTCAGCGTAATGGTGTGTCCGAACGTCGTGTCGCACTCTATTGGATATGGTGCGGTCTATGATGTCTCTTACCGATTTACCGCTATCATTTTGGGGATACGCTCTAGAGACAGCTACATTCACTTTAAATAGGGCACCGTCTAAATCCGTTGAGACGACACCGTATGAATTATGGTTTGGGAAGAAACCTAAGCTGTCGTTTCTAAAAGTTTGGGGATGCGATGCTTATGTCAAGAAACTTCAACCTAAAAGCTCGAACCCAAGTCGGAAAATGCGTCTTCATAGGATACCCTAAGGAAACCTTTGGGTATACCTTCTACCTTAGATCCGAAGGCAAGATCTTTGTTGCCAGGAACGGAATCTTTCTTGAAAAAGAGTTTCTCTCGAAAGAAGTAAGTGGGAGGAAAGTAGAACTCGATGAAGTACTACCTCTTGAACAGGAAAGTAGTGCAGCTCAGAAAATGTTCCCGTGATGCCTACACCAACTAAAGAGGAAATTCATGATGATGATCAAGGTACTTGGATCAAGTTGCTACTGAACTTCAGGGTCCACTAGGACACGTTCCGCACTGCAGTGGTACGGCAACCCTGTCACCGGAAATCATGTTGTTAGACAACGGTGAACCTTGAACTATGAAGAAGCAATGGCGGCCCAGATTCCAACAAATGGCTAGAAGCCATGAAATCCGAGATAGAATCCATGTATGAAAACAAAGTGTGGACTTTGACCGACTTGCCCGATGATCGGCGAGCGATAGAAAACAAATGGATCTTTAAGAAGAAGATGACGCGGATGGTAATGTTACCATCTATAAAGCTCGACTTGTCGCTAAGGGTTATCGGCAAGTTCAAGGGATTGACTACGATGAGACTTTCTCTCCGTGGCGAAGCTTAAGTCCGTCTGAATCATGTTAGCAATTGCCATACTATGATTATGAGATATGGCAGATGGACGTCAAAACAGCATTCCTT
The DNA here is from genome assembly GCA_021605205.1 of Aegilops longissima. Taxonomy (NCBI): domain Eukaryota; kingdom Viridiplantae; phylum Streptophyta; class Magnoliopsida; order Poales; family Poaceae; genus Aegilops; species Aegilops longissima. Next base: position 65,544 of record JAHIAM010002317.1, on the reverse strand, counting down.
AACGGCTATCTTAAGGAAGAGCTGTATATGATACAGCCGGAAGGTTTTGTCGATCCTAAGAATGTCGACAAAGTATGCAAGCTCCAGCGATCCATTTATGGGCTGGTGCAAGCATCTCGGAGTTGGAACATTCGCTTTGATGAGATGATCAAAGCGTTTGGTTTATGCAGACTTATGGAGAAGCCTGCGTTTACAAGAAAGTGAGTGGGAGCTCAGTAGCATTTCTCATATTATATGTAGATGACATACTTCGATGGGAAATGATATAGAATTCTTGGACAGCATTAAGGCCTACTTGAATAAGTGTTTTCAATGAAGGACCTTGGAGAAGCTGCTTATATATTAGGCATCAAGATCTATAGAGATAGATCGAGACGCCTCATAGGTCTTTCACAAAGCACATACCTTGATAAGATTTTGAAGAAGTTCAAAATGGATCAGTCCAAGAAGGGTTCTTGCCTGTTTTGCAAGGTGTGAGATTGAGCTCAGCTCAATGCCCGACCACGGCAAAAGATAAAGAAGAGATGAGTGTCATCCCTATGCCTCAGCCATAGGATCTATTATGTATGCCATGCTGTGTACCGCACCTGATGTAAACCTTGCCGTAAGTTTGGTAGGAAGGTACCAAAGTAATCCCGCAAGGAACACTGGACAGCGGTCAAGAATATCCTGAAGTACCGAAAAGGACAAAGGACATGTTTCTCGTTTATGGAGGTGACGAAGAGCTCGTCAGTAACAGGTTATGTCGACGCTTAGCTTCGACACAGATCTGATGACTCTAAGTCACAAACCGGATACGTGTATATGTTGAATGGTGGAGCAGTAAGCTGGTGCAGCTGCAAGCAGAGCGTCGTGGCGGGATCTACATGTGAAGCGGAGTACATGGCAGCCTCGGAGGCAGCGCATGAAGCAATTTGGGTGAAGGAGTTCATCACCGACCTAGGAGTCATACCCAATGCGTCGGGGCCGATCAAACTCTTCTGTGACAACACTGGAGCTATTGCACTTGCCAAGGAGCCCAGGTTTCACAAGAAGACCAGGCACATCAAGCGTCGCTTCAACTCCATTCGTGAAAATGTTCGAATGGAGACATAGAAATTTGTAAAGTGCATACGGATCTGAATGTCGCAGATCCGCTGACTAAACCTCTTCCATGGGCAAAACATGATCAACACCGAACTCTATGGGTGTTCGATTCATCACAATGTAAACTAGATTATTGACTCTAGTGCAAGTGGGAGACTGTTGGAAATATGCCCTAGAGGCAATAATAAAAGAATTATTATTATATTTCCTTGTTCATGATAATTGTCTTTTATTCATGCTATAATTGTATTGTCCGGAAATCGTAATACACGTGAATACATAGACTACAATACGTCCCTAGTAAGCCTCTAGTTGACTAGCTCGTTGGTCAACGGATAGTCATGGTTTCGACTATGGACATCGGATGTCATTGACAACGGGATCACGTCATTAGGAGAATGACGTGATGGACAAGACCCAATCCTAAGCATAGCACAAAGATCGTGTAGTTCGTTTTGCTAGAGCTTTTCCAATGTCAAGTATCTATTCCTTAGACCATGAGATCGTGCAATTCCCGGATACCGTAGGAGTGCTTTGGGTGTATCAAACGTCACAACGTAATCGGGTGACTATAAAGGTGCACTACAGGTATCTCCGAAAGTGACCATTGGGTTGACACGGATCGAGACTGGATTTGTCACTCCGTACACGGAGAGGTATCACTGGGCCCACTCGGTAATGCATCATCATAATGAGCTCAAAGTGATCAAGTGTCTGGTCACGGGATCATGCATTGCGGTACGAGTAAAGTGACTTGCCGGTAACGAGACTAACGAGGTATTGGGATACCGACGATCGAGTCTCGGGCAAGTAACATACCGTCAGACAAAGGGAATAGAATACGGGGTTGCTTGAACCCTTGACATCGTGGTTCATCCGATGACAACATCGAGGAGCATGTGGGAGCCAACATGGGTATCCAGATCCCGCTGTTGGTTATTGACTTGAGGTAGTCTCGGTCATGTCTGCATGTCTCCCGAACCCGTAGGGTCTACACACTTAAGGTTCGGTGACGCTAGGGTTAATAGGAAGACAAGTATGTGATTACCGAATGTTGTTCGAGTCCGGATGAGATCCCGGACGTCACGAGGAGTTCGGAATGGTCCGGAGGTAAAGATTTATATATGGAAAGTGGTTAAACGGACTCGGAAAGTTTGGGGTATACTGGTAAAATACAGGGCCACGGGAGGGTTCCGAGGTCCACGGGAGGGGCCACCTCCCGGGGGCCACATGGGCTAAGTGGGAGAGGAACCAGCCCCTGGTGGGCTGGGCGCACCTCCCACCTAGGCCCATGCGGCTAGGGTTTGGGAGGGTAAACCCTAAAGGGGCGCCTGGCTTGGGGGCAAGCCACCTCCCTCCTCCCTTGGGCCGCCGCCCCATCTAGGGTTTACCCTAGATGGCCGGCCCCCCTTTGCCCTCTCCTCCTATAAATAGAGGGTTGGGGGGGAGGGCTGCACACACGATTGAAGGCGCAGCCCTTCCCCTCCCCAACACCTCTCTTTCTCCACGCAAGCTTGGCGAAGCCCTGCCGAGAACTGCCAGACTAACTGCACCACGCCGTCGTGCTGCCATTGGAATTGTCTTCCTCAACCTCTCCTTCACTCTTGCTGGATCAAGACGGAGGAGACGCCATCGTCCCGTACGTGTGTTGAACACGGAGGTGCTGTCCTTTCAGTACTTTGGTCATCGGTGATCGGAATCACGTTGGGAACGCCTTCATCATCACCACTCCCTCAATCGCTTCCGTCGATCTACAAGTGGTATGTAGATGCAATCTCTCTCGTTACTCGTTGCTTAGTAGAACTCATAGATGGATCTTGGTGAAACCGTAGGAAAATTTTAATTTTCTGCAACGTTCCCCAATACTCTCCCATCTTCTTCTTCGTCCTTTGTTTTCCTCCTTATTTTTGATTTGACATCCGCTCCCTCATCTTCCTTGCAGGACTCGCTGCTCCTACCGCTTTCATCTGTCCCGCGGGCAGTCTCGTCCCGGTGCCACGCGGCGGCCGCATGCTGCCCACGTACTGCATGTACACAGGAAGCGCTCAGCAACAGACACTCATGTCATCTTCGGCAGGTGCGCCATACTCCCTTCGTCCGTGAAAGAGGAAAGTCATTTTTTAATGTTTGACCGTATTTATATAATTATACACCAACATTTTTGCCATCATGTTAATAGCATTCGATTCATGATAAATATATTGTCATGATATATCTATTTGATTTCATAAACAATGATATATTTCTTCACAAACTTAATCAAACAAACTTTTAGATAGTTTGACGTTCCAATAAACTTGGGAGTACACCCTTCCAAGGACAGAGGGAGTAGTACGTTCTTAGATCTCAATCCGTTATAACAGGGATAAGTTCATATTGTATTACAACCTTGAACTACAATCAAAGTGTAATATACAACCCTGGACCGGGTTGAGACTGATTTTCACTGGTCAACAGCCTAAGTCATCGTCCGTCTGTCAGTCACCACGTAGAGAGGGCATGTCACCCTATATTACCGGAACCGACGTGTTAACAAGTGTAATACGTCAGGCACGGGAGGGCCGTTTTGGCTCTTGGGAGCACATGCTCCCTAATGAACACTAAATTCATAATAAATAGTAAATACTCCCTCCGTTCCTAAATAATTGTCTTTCTAGAGATTTCAACAAATGACTACATACGGAGCAAAATGAATGAATCTATACTTTAAAACATGTCTACATACATCCGTATGTTGTAGTCCATTTGGGATGGCTAGAAAGACAAATATTTGGGAACGGAGGGAGTATAATTTAAAAATTCTGAATTTTTTTGTAGATGTTCTTGTTAATGTAACAAGAGTGCTAGTCAATTTTCATGCAAAACGGGATGACTGTGATTCGTCGGTGAAATAAAAGCAAAAATAAGTGTAACATTTGTCATTCGACTTGTTTTTTTTTGCATAAATAAAAATACTTAAGTTTTCCTACTAAAAATTTGCAGGTAGCGTTTTGATGTGACAATGTTCACATTTATTTTTTTCATTTTTTTGACATTTGGAAAAAAACATTTTTCATGGGTAGGGAGCATATGCTCACAAGAGCCGAATTGTATGCTCGCAAGAGCACACGCTAAAGCCTGAGCCCTATACCCAGGGACAAGGAAAACACTCATATAATTATGCAGACTTGGTTTAGCCAATCATTTACCGAGTGTCAGCCCAACCATACTCGATAAAAAACCTGACAACCGGCAAACAACTCATCTCGTGTGTCCATTCTCACTGCAGGAGACCATGGGGTGGCGGTGTTTCGTGTTAGATAATAGATAAAATACCTTTAGTATTGTTCATACTTGTTGAGCATTGCTTCTAGGCACTCGATGAATAATTTTTATTTTGTTGTGGAGATGAGGTGTAAATTTTGATAAACAGTGAAAATCACGCCGAGACCCCAAAACAGTAAGTAATAGTCCACAAAATGGGTCAGAATCATTCAAAACTGCGAGTGTTGATAACCGACACGTAAACGCACCTTGGGATTCAACAATGATGAAAATCGCTTCGGGACCCCAAAACAGTGAGTAATAGTCCACGAAACGGGTCAGAATTGGCCAAAACTATTAGTGTTGACGACGGACACGTAAACGCACCCCGGCGATCGTCAATCATGGAAATCGCTCTGGACCCCAAAATAGTGAGTAATAGTGCACGAAACGGGTCAAAATTAGTCAAAACTGTGAGTGTTGACGACGGACACATAAATGCACCCCAGGGATCGTCAATCGTGGAAATCGCTCTGGGACCCCAAAACTGTGAGTAATAGTGCACGAAACGGACCAGAGTCGGCCAAAATTGTGAGTGTTGATGACCGACACGTAAATGCACCCCGTGGTTCGTCAATCTTGGAAATCGCTCTAGAACCCTAAAACTGTGAGTAATAGTTCATGAAACAGGTCAGAATCGACAAAAACTGCGAGTGTTGATGACCGACACTTAAACATACCTTGGGGTTCAACAAATATGAAAATCGCTTCGGGGCCCAAAACGGCGAGTAATAATCGACGAAACGGGTCAGAATTGGTCAAAACTATGAGTGTTGATGGACGACACGTAAACGCACCACGGGGATCGTCAATCATGGAAATCACTTTGGAACCCCAAAACGGTGAGTAATAATGCACAAAACGGACCAGAATTGGCCAAAACTGCGAGTGATGACCGACACATAAACGCATCCCAGGGATCATCAATCGTGGAAATTGCTTTAGGCTCCAAAAACGGTGAGTAATAGTGCAGAAAATGGACTAGATCTAGAGTTGGCCAAAATTGTGCGTGTTGATAACCGACATGTGAACGCACCCCGGGGTTTTTCAATTGTGAAAATCACCCTGGGACGCCAAAACTGAATAATAGTCCAAGAAACGGGCCAGAATCAGACAAAACTGCGAGTGTTGATGACGGACACATAAATTAGGATTGCCAAAAAAGTGAGTAATAGTCCACGAAACGGGTCAGAATTGGCCAAAACTGTGAGTGTTGACAACGGACAAGTATACGCATTCCGGGGTTCGTTAATCGTGGAAATCACTCCGGGACCCAGAGCAGTGAGTAATAGTCCACAAAACGAGGCAGAATCGGTGAAAACTGCGAGTATTGATGACCGACACGTAAATGCACCCCGGGGTTCGTTAATCGTTGAAACCACTATGGCACCCCAAAACAGTGAGTAATAGTCCACGGAACGGGTCAAAATTGGCCAAAACTGTGAGTATTAACGACGGACACGTAAACACACCCTGTGGATCATGGCCCTGAAGCGATTTCCATAGTTGTTGAACCCCAATGTGCGTTTACGTGTCGGTCATCAACACTCGCAGTTTTGGCCGATTCTGGCTCGTTTCTTGGACTATTATTCACTGTTTTGTGTTCCGGAGTGATTTACACCGTCAAACTATGGCACACATCTATTTTCGCTTGCTAATAACTTGCCATATATAAACACAACAATGGCCCATGTCATAGAACTAGATAGAGATCACCAAGAAGAAGAAGATATAGTAACCAAACACAGATATCCAGGAGCTAGCGTCAAGATGATGTAACCCCCAGGCTTTAAACCATGTCCATGGTAATTAATTTGCTTAATAATGCCGATGAATGCATGCACTATGTACATCATCAGCATGTTCTCCGGCGAGGAGCACAGTGGATGAACTGTTCAACTGTCCGAGCCCGTGATGGATGCATGCAGAGCCGACACACACCAGAGCCAAAGAAAAAGCAGATATATACCTGGACCCTGAAGTGAAGCGTATGTTGGCGATGCCCAGAGCTAGCAGGGTCCTGATCTGGATCAGAAACGACACGACTGATCAACCTGTCCGCGTGTAGGCCTCCTTCGTCACGTCTAAGCTTTCCTGCTATGTAACGCACATGTGCATGCACATACACTCCCTTCGTTTCAAAATATAAGTCTTTTAAGATATTCCAATATGAACGGAAGAACATGCACGGCTGCTGGCTGCATGCACCCACGTGCAATCTTCAGTGTAGTGGAAGCATGCAAAGTTCAGGTGAGATTCCCGGAAGAAAAAAAAAGGTGAGATACCCAGAAAAGAATATATGCAGGCAGGTCAATAACACATGATGATCTACAAGGATTATCGCCAAAGAGTGCTCATCACCAAACTGTTACCGCCATGGTCTACCCTTGTAGCCATGATCTACAATTATACATTGGCGCCCTTTTGGCCGGCTCCTACGTACTTACGTGTTCCTTGCTGGTTGGACGTAAGCAGCTAGTGCCACATACAACAAGTGGTATGCTTCCTTTCATGCATGCAACCAGTGACCGGCGTATACTATACTGGCGCCCAAACACTTTTTTCAAGACATAAAGCAATGCCTAGGTCCATAACGTACGTAGCACATGGTTGCCGACATGGATCACTCACTAGCGAACTAATGCAGCAGTAGTACCTCCACTTGTGTAGCCATGATGCTGGGCTCGCCCTGCCCTACGTGTTCCTCCGTGGCTGGCCATGGCTCACGGGGAGAAGAGCAGGGCGCCCGTGTTGGACGTTCCACGTTTTAGTGCCACTCGCAATAACGTATGCGGATAGCTCCCAGATTTAGCAAGGGGCATTTTTCCTTTCCTGCCTCGCTCCACCCTATAAACCTTCGTCCCATGATTTGGATTTTTTCCAAGACGAGCACGAGGTTGAAAACAACTGAGTCAATCTTGCCAGCCATGACGTTAAGAATAATGGGTAGTACGGCGAGCTCAACAAGCCGGTAGAGGAGTTGGAGGATGGCTGGACGACCCACAGTCAACGACAACACAGCCACCCCCTTCGGCAGGGGGACGATCATCATCTCGTCTTCCGACTCATCCTCCAAGTTGTACAGAGGCTTGGGTTCGGACATGGAGGAGAATCTTAACCGCGTCGACGACAAGTAGAGCTATGCACTCTGTAGTGTTAATATGTTTAGATCAATTGAATAGTTTGATGTTTAGTCGTAAGGTTGTACTTATGGACTGTTTAATTATGGTATGTTAAGATGTTAATGACTTACCGTTAATGAATTATGGAAAGAAGTCGTTTATATTTGTGTCAAAAAATTTATGTTAACTAACTTATAATTAAGGGGTATGCTAGCTTCAGAACGGCGGTTTCCATATTACCTTTTTAGAGAAATCGGGTAGGGAGAATAATTTCATGTTTTAGGGATCTGTTAGCAGAGACGCCCTAACCTTTGATCTAGCCTTGTGATTGGTCTAGTGGGAATATAATTCTGGTGTCCCCCGGTTGGCTTTTGCAAGAAAAAGACTACCCAATAACATGATGGGGCGTGTAAATTACATCTTGTAGCCATGATGTAGACCGGAGGGGGCACCGGCCCACTGGCAATTGTTATTGTGGCTCCCAGATTTAGGAAGTGCCCTGCTTCCTTTCATGGCCACCACCCCCTTATAAAACAGGGGCCACCACCGGCCACCACCAAGAGCTCACGCCTCCTTGTCTCACCATTTTCTCCGACTAGAAGCAGCTCCCATGGCAGCTGAAGCAGCTCCCCTAGACCTGTCCCTCACGCTGGCCCCCATATCTCCTTGGGCTGTTCTTCCTTCTGGTAGCCGTAGCCGCAGCAGAGGGGGTGTGAGAACCAGGCTCTTCTCTTGCCTCTTCTGCGAGAGGAAGTTCCTCAAGCCTCAGGCGCTTGGGGGCCATCAGAACGCGCACAGGAAGGAGAGGGTCGTCGGCAGCTGGAACGCCCACCTCTACCTCCCTGACCATCCTCGTCCCCCGGTGCCGGACACCACGATGGGGTACCTTGTCCTTGATGATGATGACGAAGATGACAAGCACCAGAAGCTTGATCTTAGCCTCAAGCTTTAATTAGCTCTAGCTCGTGTGCATGCTGTACAGTACGTACGGGGGCTAAGCTAACTCCATTGGCCATTGCTATACAGTACGTACACTGCTAGTTTTGTCTAATGACTTTGTCCCTCATGTATGAAATCTCAATGGTTTCTCATTCTTTCTTTCGAAATGCATTGATTTTCTACGTCTTCCCATGGCGCCATGCCAGTAATCAATATGGATGAGAATTATGATTCTTTCCTGAACGGAACATATTAATTTTCAGTTTTGAGAAATATAATTATTTATTTATTCGGACTTAGTATTACATTTTGCCATATATTTATATTAATTTTGAGCATGCATAGGGCTTTCTCTAAATTATCACTACTATATTCCAGGGATCTCTTGTGGGAAAAGAAACATTGCTCTTCTCTACACCTTCTTTCTGCACCATGTTGCGTCTGTCTCTGGCAGTTCAATTGTCGGAGGTGAAACATGAGCAAAGGCGGCTGATGAAATGAGCCGCCTCTCCCCCGCTCTGGTGGATATATCTGTTGGCGGTTAATGGAAATACCACATGAGACAATCACATCTTTGACGGGCGAGCAACATAATCCGCTAGAGATATGCCCTTTCTCGGTAGTTTCCGCAATCATCCTAAAATTATTGACTTCAATCACCAGTCTAATGGGTGGTAAAATTGCCACAAAAAGGTTACTAAACCACTCGAGATGGTTCGTTATGCACTAGTGTATCCTACCCAACTCTACTCAACAAGACTAGTAATACAATCAGTGTTTCACATAGGCATTTGCGAGATGGTTCTTTGATGTCATTTTAGAGCAAAATAAATATATGACCATGGTTTCCAGTATACCCACACAAAAAATTTAGCATCTCATTGTCAAACAGGTCAGAAATGGTTAGATATTATTTAACCAAAGGTGACAGGCATAGGCCTTTTTTTTTTGCAGGCTACGCGGGTAAGTGTAAGTCTTTAAACAATAAGTATCTGCATGGTATGTTTATGTGTAAATTATCAAAACTTACAGTTGCATTTTTGCTATTTAGTAAGTGAAATTTCCTGTGTACACAGGTTCCAGAAATCTGCTCCATCATTTTAATGTGGCGCCGTCGAGATTCATTCATGCCATTTATTTTGCAAGCACATGCATATAGTCCCTTTTCTGGGATCAATAATAAAGCAGTAAGTGAAATAGATGACAATCAATTTTTTTAACACAGTACAAACGCAAGCGCTCATACATACATGCAGACACTCACCCCTATGAACGCACACACGCATACCCTACCCCTATGAGCACCTTCGAGAGACTGAAGGTCATATCATCTTGAGATTTACAAACTCACCATAGGTGCCTCGTCGTCGACAGGAACGTCTCCTCCCACTGAAAGCGCATTGCCGGAAATCCTGAATTAAAACCAGAAATAATGTGTGCACCAGGACTTGAACCCTGGTGGGTTGGGGTTATCACTATCCACCTAATCATCCCAACCATAGGTTGGTTTGCTAGTTAAATCAAATTAGAAAAAAGAATGAAGCTAACGCCAAAGAAAATCTCATCATGTTCTAGTATCTTGGATTCGTTGCCTTTTGCCTGCGCCAATGGATTACGGAATGAGCACTGTCTTCCAATAGGCCAAGAACACTATTGAACCGAGTGGAAACGTGAAGTGTACTCGTGTGTCTTGCATGCCCAAACATGGTCAGTCTTTAGAGCTACATAGGAAAGAATTGACTGATCGGTATGTGATACATTTTTGGTCTTTGGAGGCATCTACTTTTTGTCATGTTTAGGTTTTCTTATTATGTGCCGACATGCATGTGTGGCTGTGCGCACTCGCACGTAACACTACAAATACTAGTATATTTTGTCCTGTAGATGGTCTTCATTAGTACTTAATTACTCTGTTGGTCCCTCAAAATGCTGATATTGAGAAACAATATAACGGAACGAGCTAGGAGCCTCCACGGCGCTTTGCCATCGCTAACCGTGCGATCAGTTCTAATTACATGTCCTGATGTTTCTCTTGGGCCGCTGCTCCGTGAAGCTATCTAGGCCAGCTGTCATTGTTCGGGCCAAGAGTGCTTATTGGGCTGGCAGGTGCGTGCGTTTAAAACGTGATCCTAGCCCAAAAGGTAGGTGTACGCGTTCATCCCAGCGGCCGTGAGCATTGCTTGTGCTTTAGGGCAAGTCTGGATTGCATCCACGGTGTTGTGCCTGAGAAAAAATGCTGCCTGGCGTGGCTTGACATGTGAAGAAACTTTTGCCTGGCGAGGCAGCCTGTGGTGAAAGACGTTTGGTTGCCTTCCTCACCTGATGAGTTATATAGCTTAAAATATTAGCTCATCAGCTCCTACATCGAGAAGTATTACCTCGTTTAGCGTCCCAGGCAGATGTTGGTGGTCACCAGGCGTGGGATTCCTTGTGCCTGGACCAGGCTAACTACCTGCCTGGATTCTCCTGCCAGGCTAACCACTACTCACCCAAGCTACCCCAGGCATCTCCAGGACAGTAACCAAACGAATTCCTCAAAACGCCAGGCAAGCTTCAGGCCAGGTCGGATGGCATGAGGTCACAAACCAAACTGACCCTTAGTCTCTGAACTTTTGATTCCCAAAAAAAAAAGTCTTTGAACTTTTTTTATACAAGTACTTATTTGTCCCACCCTTGAGCTAAATTGTGAGATTCTTGATCACTACTTTTATATCTACCCGCTGGGCTAAATTGTGAGATTCTTGATCACTATATTTTGGGGTTAATTACCATTAAAAAAAGGTTTGGGGTTAATGTGTGATGCACATGCGGACATTCCTAGCCTTTGGGGGTTAAGTCAGGCATGCTATGAAGTATCCGTATATATATTATCCGCAAATCAACTGTGGACAATTCGTTGGCCCTGTCCGTATGCTTCTTTCGTGGTGGCGTTGACATAATCAATTTCTTCGCTTTTGTGTCTCTCAGTTGGTGAGGTTGGGATGCCTATCTCATGTATATATAAATTAAAAAACAGTATAACGGGACAGAAAGTCTCTCATTATGTGAATAATTAAGTTATCCTTTATGTAACTTTATTTTCTTGACGTTTTTCAAATATTTACACAATATTCCAAAAAAATTAAAACTATACGGGCGCAGCAACACGCGCGATCATGATCTAGTGCACACGAAGACGACTTTGACGCATACGATGCACATACAAAGACGCCTTCTCCATGATGGTCTAGTATAGAAGTGAGGAGTAGTCGTGTGATGTTCTCCCGTCGTATGACGTTTTAATGTTTAAATGTTGAACATTTCATATTAGAGTTCAAAATTTCTGAATATGCAATGAATCATGATCATGTTTGAAAGTTTAGAGCACTAGTTTTAGGGCATATGTCAAAGCAGAAAATTCTGAACTATTCGACCAGCTCGAGAGTGAAGGCTTCAACAACGACGAGGAGGAGACGACGCCATCTACCTGCAATGCCCACGAGGCAGACCCCTCCGTTGGAGGGGTGATCGACATCGACACTCGGACGATGATGACTTGAACGCATATATACCATGCACGTAGAAAGACGCCTTTTCCCGTGTTGGTCTACTGTAGAAGTGAGGAGTAGTAGTGTCTTGGTCTATGGTAGTACATCGTTTTAATGTTCAAATGTTGTCATTTCGTATTAGAGTTCAAAGTTTCTGAATATCCAACGAATCATGTTCATGTTTGAAAGTTTAGGGCACATGTTTTATGGCATATGTTACAGCAGAAAATTTTCTGGTGCTCAAAAACCCTCTCTTTCTCTCCTACCTATAATCCTTTTTGGGCAATAGGTTTTACATCATTTGTTCGAGATGCTATGATATATTTATCATATGTCATATTTTCACCATGTATATCTTTTGTTGTTTGGGGGAAATTGTAAGGGATCAAAATGTAAAATTCAAACCCGTGATAGTGTTCAAATGGCATGCATTCTCACACGGCGCATAAAGTAGGTGCTGATTTGTTTATTAAATACCAATATATCTCATTCCAGTATCTCTTTTTCCCCGGAAAAGAACACCAAATAACACTGAAGCAAGGAAAATAAGAAGGAACCTGACTAGCAAAGGAGGAGAAACTGATGAGACTAGCTAGAAACCAAGAACATGAAGCTGGCACCGGGGAACATCCATGCATGAGCGCTGATACGACCAGGCATTTCCTCTCTATTCATGCTAACTACTCTCTCCGTCTCATAATATAAGAACATTTTTCTAGCTGTTTTAGCTTGAAAAACGTTTTTATACTATGGAACAGAGGGAGTAGTTTTGCTAATCGGGGCGATGGCCTATTTGAACGCACTTCGTGTCTTCCTGAAGCACAGTAGACCTGACAGACACCTGACCGGAGCCAAGAAAGCCTGCAGATTTATCTGTGCCTGAAGTGAGGTGTGTCTTGGCGATGCCTCTTTTCACCATGGCCAGCTAGTTTTACATGGCACGGTACGTGCATGCATGCATGCCTGCAGCTCTGGGCGTTCGTACGTAAGTCTGGCTGTTTGCTCCACACATGATGCAGCTGGAAGTCTCTCTCCTGCCTCAAAAGAAATGAAAGTTTATTTCTTTTCATCAAAACCTAACACACCACTTAGCCACGAGGACAGTAAGATAATGATGAATATGGCCGTCGACATGGAGCACTCGTAGCCAGCGAACTGTTAGAGATCTCCAGATCCTTTTCCCTTTGGTGGCAATGATCTCGAGATCCGAAGCCACAATGACGCTAGTAGATCATGTATGGCTAACCTCCCGGATTTAGCAAGTGGTAGCCTTCCTTTCATGCCCGTCCATATGGCATCGCCACGTACAGTACTTCATGTCTTGGTTTTGATGCTAAGGTTCGTACTCCCCTATGAACAACACATGATGAGAGCTGATGGTCGACAAGGATCACTACTACCAAAGCCACTTTACTACTGTAGGCATCCTGGTGATGGACCTCCAAGTCCTTTGTCGTTAGCATTAGGGCGATGCTAGGGGCCGGCGGCCGAACCGTTTCGGCCGGTCCACCCCTAGCCGTTCGATGCGAGCCGCACGGCGATTGGATCTGGAGTTAAAAAATCGCCCCCAGCTTCTTCTTCCCTCGGCTCGATCCCCTCGCTCGGCTGCGCGGCGCCGCGCCTGGGTCACCCGTGCTTGCCGGCCACCCACGCCGTCGCACTCATCCTCGTCGGCCGCCCGCCGCCGTGCTCGTCCTCATCGGCCGCCCGCGCCGCCGCGCTCCCGTCGCCGTCGAGTGGTTGCAACTTACTCGCCGGGCGTTTCTAGCTTCCTCGATGGGCAGTTCCAGCACTGCCGGTGGTGGCCGCCGCAACTCCGCGGATCAGCGTCGCCGGCGCTCCATCGGATTGGTTCCAACATCGATCTCGCTGTGCCGGTCCAAGGTAGCATCATCCCCAAAAATCGAGAGGTCGGCCCTTGCAGCTCCACCGCACCACGGTTCCAGCTCGCTGAACAAACGGTTGCAACATCCCAGCAGCAGGGGGTCGCCTTTGTAGCTCCACCGGACCACCGTTGTAGCTCCGCTGGACTGCGGTTCCAGCTCTTGTGGCCATGGTTGCAGCTCCCCTTGCCTGGTTGCTGGATGCCATGCCAGCGGCCGTATCGTCCGCCGTCACTGATGTAGCAAAAAAGGTCGCTGGTAGTAGCAAAAACCAATAACGGTTGTAGCAAAAATCTCGTCGCCCGTCGTCTCGCCGTGACTGCTTGTAGCAAAAACCGATGCAGGTTGTAGCACCGAGGCTCATCGGTTGTAGCAAAAAATGACCATGGTTGTAACCTCGATCCAGCAAACTTGCGCCGAGAGGGTTGTAGCACCGATGCCCATCGGTGGTAGCAAAAAACAACATGGTTGTAGCCTCGACGTCCGCCGGTTCCAGCAAACTTGTGCCGCGGGGCCGACCTCTCGATTTTTGTGGCTCCCCTTGCCTGGTTGCTGGATGCCATGCCAGCAGCCGTGTCGTCCGCCGTCACTGATGTAGCAAAAAAGGTCGCTGGTAGTAGCAAAAACCAATAACGGTTGTAGCAAAAATCTCGTCGCCCATCGTCTCGCCGTGACTGTTTGTAGCAAAAACTGATGCAGGTTGTAGCACCGAGGCTCATCGGTTGTAGCAAAAAATGACCATGGTTGTAACCTCGATCCAGCAAACTTGCGCCGAGAGGGTTGTAGCACCGATGCCCATCGGTGGTAGCAAAAACAACATGGTTGTAGCCTCGGCGTCCGCGGTTCCAGCAAACTTGTGCCGCGGGGCCGACCTCTCGATTTTGTGGCTCCCTTGCCTGGTTGCTGGATGCCATGCCAGCAGCCGTGTCGTCGCCGTCACTGATGTAGCAAAAAGGTCGCTGGTAGTAGCAAAAACCAATAACTGTTGTAGCAAAAATCTCGTCGCCCATTGTCTCGCCGTGACTGTTTGTAGCAAAAACCGATGCAGGTTGTAGCACCGAGGCTCATCGGTTGTAGCAAAAAATGACCATGGTTGTAACCTCGATCCAGCAAACTTGCGCCGAGAGGGTTGTAGCACCGATGCCCATCGGTGGTAGTAAAAAAAACATGGTTGTAGCCTCGACGTCCGCCAGTTCCAGCAAACTTGTGCCGCGGGGCCGACCTCTCGATTTTTGTGGCTCCCCTTGCCTGGTTGCTGGATGCCATGCCAGCAGCCGTGTCGTCCGCCGTCACTGATGTAGCAAAAAAGGTCGCTGGTAGTAGCAAAAACCAATAACGGTTGTAGCAAAAATCTCGTCGCCCATTGTCTCGCCGTGACTGTTTGTAGCAAAAACCGATGCAGGTTGTAGCACCGAGGCTCATCGGTTGTAGCAAAAAATGACCATGGTTGTAACCTCGATCCAGCAAACTTGCGCCGAGAGGTTGTAGCACCGATGCCCATCGGTGGTAGTAAAAAACATGGTTGTAGCCTCGGCGTCCGCCAGTTCCAGCAAACTTGTGCCGCGGGCCGACCTCTCGATTTTTGTGGCTCCCTTGCCTGGTTGCTGGATGCCATGCCAGCAGCCGTGTAAATCCGCCGTCACTGATGTAGCAAAAAGGTCGCTGGTAGTAGCAAAACCAATAACGGTTGTAGCAAAATCTCGTCGCCCGTCGTCTCGCCGTGACTGTTTTGTAGCAAAAACCGATGCAGGTTCTAGCACCGAGGCTTATCGGTTGTAGCAAAAAATGACCATGGTTGTAACCTCGATCCAGCAAACTTGCGCCGAGAGGATTGTAGCACCGATGCTCGTCGGTGGTAGCAAAAAACACCATGGTTGTAGCCTCGACGTCCGCCGGTTCCAGCAAACTTGTGCCGCGGGTGTAGTCCGGCGTGGCCGGGTCTGACGAGGTAGGCAGAGCTCCGGTGGCGCGGAACTAAGCGGATCTGGCCAAGGACAGCCGGATCGGCTGATTCCCATGGCGGCGGCGGCCTGGGAGGCCTCCGGGCGATGACGATTGACCAAGGTAGCGGGGCCTGAGAAGGAGCAGAGAAAGAGAGAGAGACGAGCGACGCGCGACGGGGAGAAGAGAAAAAGGTGGGAGAAGACCCACGTGGGCAGGGGCCCATCCTACGTGCCGTTAGCCGAGTGGCTGGGAGGAGGCGCGCGTGGATTGGACCGGCGCAACGGTTCGGCCGGTGCCCCGGCCACAAACAGTTCCCTTAGCATTAGGGCCCATTGCCCTGCTTGCAATAATTAATTCGACTCCCACATTTGGGAAATGCTAGGATTCCTTTCATGGCTGCAAACCTCGCCACTCTAAACCAACGCACAACTAGGCTAGGGAAGAAGGTGGAGGTGTCCTCCGGCTGGCCGGCCGTGCTCCTCGGATGGAAGCTTCTCATGCCGCCGCGGCTGGGGCGGCAGAGGCAGCTGCTGCTGCTTCTCTAGACCTATATCTAGCACTAGCCCCTGTGCCACCACCGCCACCTTGCTCCTCTTCTCGGGCTGTAGCAGATGCTCTTCTTCCTTCTAGGGGCGCCGGCGGCAATAGCCACGGCCATGGCGTGGCGCGAGGCGCCTCTCGTGCCTCTTCTGCGAGAAGACCTTCCTCAAGTCGCAGGCGCTGGGGGTCACCAGAACGCGCACAAGAAGGAGAAGGCCGGCGGCAGCTGGAACGCCCACCTCTACCTCCCTGCGGCGGCGGGAGCAGCCACCCACCACAACCAGCCAGCCACCGCGACGTCCATGCTACCAGTGACCCGGCCGCCCGCGAGTACCCCCACTAGCAGGCTTGACGACGACCACGAGCTGCAGCAGCTTGATCTTAGCCTCAGGCTCTAACTAGCATTCCCTAGTGTTAAACCGTCAATATATGCACGTCCGTGCTTTTTTCTTCTTATATCAACTAGCTTGACCGTGCATTCAGTATCTGTGGAGGCAACTTGTTTTTATCATTGTTATTAAATTGCGTGCACTACTTGCATGTTTCCTGTTTGACCTTGCTGAATTTTGCGCCGAGTAGCTTTGCAAAAAGGAGTAGCTCAATAACGCATGTTGGTCGACAAGGATATATCACTGCCAAACTGTTACTATGTACTCTCTTCGTTCAGAAATACTTGTCAGAGAAATAGATAGTATTTCCGGACAGAGAGAGTACTATCTTGTAGCCATGATAAATCTGCCTGCGTGGTTGGTTATAGACTGGGTGAGCCCACCCATATGGTGGTTAGCTAGGGCTGCTTGCAGTAGTGCGCCTCCCAGATCTAGCAAGTGTCTGGCTTCCTTTCAAGGAGAAGATGGGATCTTTTACTCCGGACAGGTGTCCCAAGTTTCTGTTGGTCCAGGACAAATGGGGTTCAACATAGTAAAGATGGTATTTTTCACTCACTACCAAACTAATACAGTGGCGGAGCTTGACAAGGGGCCAAGCAGACTGTTTCCTCTACTCTATGTTGTCCCATAAAAATTTTCTTCACTAATTTACTCAAACCTGGGGTTCCACTAAGCTCCGCCACTGTTGCCATGTGTAGGCTAGAGGGTGAAATCCATATGTAGGAGAAGCAAAGCTGGTAGGTATGCAAATATCCCCACCCATGTCGGTATGTAAAGATACCCGCTCGTATGGACTCGGTGCGGCAAATCCCATCAGGCGTCGCCTATATGAGTGTCAAAAGAATATCCAAACAAATTGAGTCGTGCTTGCGAGTTCGGGACGAGCACCAAATCAATGGTTCATGTGGCGTCGCGCGCTAAAACAAGAGCGGGCACGTTCGCTCTTCATACTTCCCATTTTTTGTCTCCATTGATACTTAACCATGAACGGACCCATTAGTGTGGGGTTTAGACGCCCGGAGTAGTAACCTTTGATCCAGCCTTAAATATTTGGTCTAGTGGGAATATAGTTTAGGTGGCCCGCTGTTTCGCTTTCCCTGGGGAAAAAAACTTAATGACTTTTTTTTTTGGAACAAAGGTACTCAATGACCTGATGCTGATGGTGTGTACATTACATTACATCTTGTAGCCATGATGTAGCCAATGGATGTCCTAGTTGGTAGCTGCCCGTAGACCGGAAGGGGCACCCAGATTTAGCAAGTGGTCTGCTTCTTTTCATGGCCACCAGCCTCCTATAAAACTCAGTTGCCATCAGCAGCCTCTGAGAGCTCACACCTCCTCGTCTCACCATCTTCTCCGACAAGTGCATGGAGGCTCAGGCTCCCCCCGAAGCTGCAGGATCTCCTCTAGACCTGTCTCTCACCATGGCCCATGGGTCTCCTTGCTCTGTTCTTCCTTCTGGTCGCAACGGTCGCCGTTGCAGCGGTACGGGATGGAGGCTCTACTCTTGCCTCTTCTGCGAGAGGACGTTCCTCAAGTCGCAGGCGCTGGGGGGCCACCAGAACGCGCACAGGATGGAGAGGGTCGTCGGCAGCTGGAAGGCCCACCTCTACCTCCCTGACCATCATCATGCCGCGGCAGCCGCCACCGGTATAGCGCGTCTTGGCACCGACGATGACAAGCCCCAGAAGCTTGATCTTGATCTCAAGCTTTAATTTGCTCTAGCTCGTGTGTATACTATGCAGTACGCACAGGGCAAGCTTAATTAGCTCCATTGGCCATTGTCAAAAGCGTATGTGCGCCTTGTTCCTTCATGTATGAAATCTCAAGGCTTTTCTCATTCCTAGCTTCGAAAAGCAAATAATTTCTTCATCCTGCTGCATGGCGCCATGCCAGCGATCGACCAGGATGAGAATTATGACTAATTCCCAGGCTGTCGCATTTTTCCTATGCACCCACCTGCATGTAAATAAAACCAAATCCGTCCTCCTTTTCCATGAAGGTGCAAACGGTTATATACATACTCCCTCCGTAAAGAAATATAAGAGCGTTTAGATCGTTACTTTTAGTGATCTAAATGCTCTTATATTTCTTTACAGAGGGAGTACTTTTTTTCAAGGCTTTTGGAATCCAAACATAGTATTTTGCAAGTGATTCCCAAACAGAATTGTTAGCAAAGATGGCTTTCCATGAACATCTTCTTAAAACGGGTTTCTGTAAAATTGTTTTTAATTACTCGCTATACAAACAACTACGAAAAGGAACATATCCAATGACATAATATGCATGTATGTCATTGGAAACCTCGCCTGTTTGTATGTGTCGTAAAGCGATTAACAGAGCATGGTACTGCTGCTTGCGTGATCTCACCTTGTTTTTCTTTTTTTTCGATGTGTTTCACTTAGGTATTTGGATGAGTCTAGTACTTTGATGTCATTTTAGAGCAAAATGCATGGATGGCTTGCTAGCCAAGTGTTAGGAGATCAGTTGTGTGCTCGCGCTGGTTCGGTCATTGTGTCTCACATTTCGTTCTTATCAATTAATTAATAAAAAAGCCACATAGGCTCCTTCCCTACTGGTCTAGTTTTTTTCTGGGTGATGATGGTTTCCAATGTACTCACTTTAACAAAAAAAAACACATTTAGCATCTCATTTGTGTCTTTTTTTCCGATCAAATTTGTTCATGTCTGATAGCGAGCACATATGCATATGATCCCTTTTTTGGATCAATAATAAAGCAACAGTAAAGTTGATGAACGCACTGGAGTTATATTAAAGAAATAACTATGGAGCTAAGACCGAAACAAATCTCATCATGTGCTAATGTCTTGGATCCCATTGCCTTTTGCCTGCACCAATGAAGTGCCGAATGAGCACTGTCTTCCAAGAACACTGCACAGTCGATGTGCATACTATTGAAATTAGTGGAAACGTGGAGTGTACAAGTGTGTCTTGCATTCCCGGACATGGTCTTTAGACCTGCATAGGAAGGAATTGACTAATCAGCCTGTGATACATTTTGGGTCTTTGGAGGCATCTACTTTTGGTCATGTTTAGGTTTTCTTAATATGTGCCGACATGCATGTATGGCTGTCTGCACTTGCACGTACCACCATTAGTATCCTTTGTCCTAAATGGCATTCATTGCCACTTAATTAGTGTACTGCCCCTCAAAAAACAAATTTATGTCTCATCTAGAATGCAAGGTTCAAATTAGTCCATCAGAAAACTATTTGAACGCAACATCTCCTAAACCAGAAGCATGGTTGATGAACGACTGTAAAGTCTTGAACCTGTGATGGAGACCTGACACACGCCTCCGTCAGAAAAGCAAGATATCTACACCTGAAGTGAAGTGAGGTGTGCCTTAACGATGCCCAGACAAGGACACATGCCTCTTTTAGTCATCATGTCTGGGTTTTCCTGTTCCGTGCCTTTCTCCCACTGGGAAAAAAATGGAAGTTTTTTTTTCCATATCACGAAGTACTACGTAAACATGCTAGGATAGGGTCAAGGAAGCATTCATCAAAACATATAGCTAAAACACATGGGCACACAATAATATATTAGTATTAGCAAGGAAGCATTCATCAGATGGTCATGTTCGTTGTGATGGAACAAACCCATCATGATTTAAGTCCTACACTTGGCACCGTTGCTTGCATTTTCATAAATTTATTTGAGAATTTTATAGATATGTGTATGTGCGTGTATATGAGCATCTAAACACAATGAAGCATGATCATCAACACACATCACCAGCATCAAAATATTACCCTAAATACGAGAATAAATCAGGACGGAGGTAGTAGCTAATATCTTGGCTTGCCCCACCCCACTAGAGTTTGTTTGTGGGTTCACCCTTGTGAATAAAGCACAATAAGAAATTGATGGTCGACAAGGATCACTACCACCAAAACCGCTTTACTGCTGTAGGCATGCTCGAACTCCAAGCCCTTTTCTCCGCATTTAGGAAGTGCTAGGCTTCCTTTCAAGGCAGCTAACAAACCTCGCCACTCTGACGTCTAAACCCACTGCATAGTTCCACACCAGTACTAGGCGCTAGCTAGGGAAGAAGGTATCTTCCGGCCGGCCTGATGTTAGCGTTTCTTTTTTGAAGGAGGTTTTGATCTTGAGTGTGATTTTCAGGTGGATCTAGATCGTGATTTTCTGAAGGAGAATCGATCTCCGATTCTGCGGGAGGAGGTCGAGGTTTCAATTTTATTTTGGAGGACGAGCGCCAGGCCGCGGCCGGGGAGGGCTGTCGCGCCCTTGCGCCCTTCGGTCACTCAAAGGACTACTCCAACGACAACATCACGGACGGCGACGACGGTGCTGTCACTACTTGGAAAATGGCTAAAGATAAAATTGACACTAATGACGTACCAGAGAAGTGGTGCGTCACTATTATATACTAATGGCGCACCATGTGGAGATGCGCCATTAGTGTGGAAGACACTAATGGCGCACCAGGCACACGGTGCGCCACTAGTAACAAAATGTTTTTTTTTTTTTCATTTTTTCAGACATACTAATGGTGCATCCAGGAAGAGTGCGCCATTAGTAGTTAGAACTACTAATGGCGCACCAGCCATAGAGTGCGCCACTACTGTATATTTTTTTTTACTTTTGCAAAATTACTAATGGCGCACCGTTGCATAGTGCGCCATTACTAGTTTAAACTAGTAATGGCGCACTGTGCCACGGTGCGCCATTAGTATAAAAATTATTTTTTTTACTTTTTTGCAAAACTACTAATAATGGCGCATGTCTGTGTGGTGCGCCATTAGTATGTTGAGTTACTAATGGCGCATGGCTCGTAGTGCGCCATTAGTAACTGAGACCAACTAGATATTTTGGACAGCCACACCTACACACTCACTTTCCTCACTTCATTCCCCCACCTCCTTCTCTAAGCTTGTCGGCTGCCTCCTCCTCCTCACCTCATTTGCATCATAGATTCATCAAAATTAAGTAGTGAAATTACCTTTTTTTGATAGGTAAGTAAGGGGAAAGCTATCTTCATGTTGTAGATCTATTTTTTTTCTCCCTAGCTCGCTCCAACAACGTGCACATGCACTTTTTGTGGCCTAGCTAGATCTATATATGTTTGTGGTGTTGCATATGTTTGTGGTGTTGCATATATGTTTGTGTTTGTAGGTACCGGTATTTGAAATGCGATAGTTGCCAATAATTTGCCGGAATGTTGATTCATTTCCGTTTCGGCGAGAATTTTGGCACTATGCATTCTTTTTGGTCCTATGTTTAGGGAAAGTCATGCCAAATTTTTTCTTGGTTCTAATATATCGTTTTGCTCTACCCATGACGACCATGGTCCGCACGATGACCGAAGGCATCATGAATAGGTTTTGAGCTCCGCGAAGGCCGAGATGCTTCAAAAGAGCGAGGCGGAGATAAGATGTCCATGTCGAAGATGCAAGCTGAAGAGCCTTATTGCGGACCCGGATTCGGGCAGGTGCGGGACCACCTGCTCTTGCGTGGTTTCATGGATGGCTATCGGTGGCAAGGTGATGAAGATGACTATGAAGTCGTCCATGGGGGCCGGGCAAGAAATGAGGAAGGGCAGCAAGACAACCACCGCGGCTCGGGCGGGCGAGAAGACGAAGAATCTCGGGACATGATCATGGCGGTGATGCTGTACACAGTCATCATGTAGAAGATGCGGACATGATGATGAGGAAGATGCGGAGCAGACGAAGGGCATGATCATGAAGATGAAGATGCCGGAGGAGCAGACGACGACGGACCATCGATGGGCTGGATGCAGGACCCTCATATTCAAGAGCTGCTTCTCAAGCAGACGGATAACGCAAGAGCTGCCGCCCGAGAGAAAGCCAAGCTGGATCAACTAGAGATAGACGCGGTTACTCCATTGTATGAAGGATGCAGACCCGAGGTTACCCGCCTGAAAGTAACACTCATGGCTTTGGAGATGAAGGTAAAACACAAAATGACCGACGCATGCTTCGACGAGAACATGTCATTCTGGCACGAACGTCTTCCCAAGGGGAACAAGTGCACGACCAGTTTCGAGGAGGCAAAGAAAGTCGTGTGTCCTCTGGATTTACCGCACGTGAAATACTATGTGTGCATGAACAATTGCATCATTTATCGGGGCGAGCATGCGGAGTCTACCATATGTCCGGTGTGCGGCGTCACTCGATACAAGAAGAGGAAAAAGCTCCTCAAAAGTGGTGTGGTACTTTCCGATCACTCCTCGTCTGCAGCGGTATTTCGCGGACCCTAAGGTAGCAAAGCTCCTGCGTTGCACGCAGAATAGGGAGGAGAAGAAGCGAGAAGATGGCGCAAATGATCCGGAGATAAATAAAAAGACAAGATGCTGAGTCACCCTAAGGATGGGAGCCAGTGTAGCGTTGAACTTGAACACCCAGAATTTGGGAAGGATCCAGGAACATCGTCTTTGGCGCGAGCACCGATGGAGTCAATCCGTTTGGCAGCCAGAGAAGCACACATAGCACCTGGCCTGTGTTTGTGTGGAAGTGCAACCTTCCCCCTGGTTGTGCATGAAGAGGAAGTACATTCACATGAGTATGCTAATTGAAGGGCCGAAATAACCAGGGAACGACATCAATCTGTATCTGGGGCTGCTGAAAGAGGAGCTAGACACGTTGTGGAAAACACCAGCCAATACGTGGGACGCCGCAGAGAAAGAATATTTCCCTATGAGAGCCGTACTGCTCACGACGGTGCACAACTATCTCGGTTACGGATATCTCGCGGGGCAGGTGGTCCACAGATTTTCTGGATGCGTCAGGTGCATGGATGACACAACGTATCGCCAGCTAGATAGAGATCCCGGGTCTTCGAAAACCGTGTTCATGGGACATCGAAGGTGGCTTCGCGACGATGACCCGTGGAGGAAACGCAAGGATCTGTTCGATGGTGAGACCGAACTCCGAAGACGCCCGCGTACGAGGAGCGGCGAGGAAATAGACGGGCTGTTGAAAAATTGGAAAGATTTCCCACTGCCGGGAAAGAAGCAAAAGGCGCCAGAGCCGGGAAAGAAGTGAAAGGCGCCAGAGCCGCTGCTGAAGGTATGGAAAACGAGGTCTGTTTTCTGGGACTTGCCGTACTGGAAGATCCACCGTGTGCCTCACAGCCTTGATGCCATGCATATCACGAAGAACGTGTGCGAGAGTCTGCTTGGTACCCTGCTCAACATGCCAGAGAGGACCAAAGATGGGCCGAAAGCAAGGGCAGACATGAAATCAATGGGCATCAGGCAGGAGCTTCACGCTAATGATGATGATGATGATGATGAGGCGAAGCAGGACACAAAAAGTCGTCGCAAAGGCAAAAAGGCCAAGAAGACCGGAAATGACTACCCTCCCGCGTGCTTCACTCTAAGTCAGGAGGAGATCGAGCAGTTTTTCACCTGCCTCGTAGGAGTAAAACTTCCTTCTGATTCGCTGGGAAGATAAGCAGATACCTAGACCCAGCGAAGCAGAAGTTCAGCGGGATGAAGTCTCATGATTGTCACGTGCTGATGACGCAGATACTTCCAGTTGCAATCCGTGGGATCATGGATGCGCACGTCCGTGAAACGCTATTTGGCTTATGCAACTTTTTTGACATCATCTCTCGGAAGTCGGTTGGCGTGAGGCAACTCAGAAGGCTACAGGAAGAGATCATGGTGATACTATGCGAGCTTGAGATGTACTTCTCCCGCATTCTTGACGTTATGGTGCATCTGCTGGTCCATATCGTGGAGGATATCATCCAACTTCGGGCCGCGTTCCTGCACAGCATGATGCCGTTCGAAAGGATGAATGGTGTCATCAAAGGATACGTTCGCAACATGTCACGTCTAGAGGGAAGTATAGCCAGGGGCTTTCTGACCGAAGAGTGCATCTCCTGATGCACGAATTATCTAGGCATCGAGAACCCCGTTGGTCTGCCCATCAACAGGCACCTCGGCAAGCTCGCTGGATGGGGTCACCGTGAGGGTCGCCGCGAAATGCATGTCGACTTCGAGGGTCGACTCGTCGACTTTGAAAGAGCAAACCTAGTCGCGCTACAACACATAGACGTGGTCGATCCTTGGGTGGTAGAGCACAAAACCTTTATTGAGAAGACGTACAATGACCGAGGCCAACAGAGGACAGGCGGAGATATAATCAAAGAGCACAACTCATGTTTCACGCGTTGGTTCAAGCAGAAGCTTCTGTCGTACCCTTTACATGAGGATTCATCCGTGGAAGAACAACTCATATTCGCCTTGTCACAGGGCGCCGAGCACAACCTGATGACCTATGAGGCGTACGATATCAACGGCTACACATTCTACACCGAGGACAAGGACATGAAGAGCGATGGTTATCAGAACTGCGGGGTAACGATGGAATCATACACCGGTAACGACAAGGACAGATACTACGGAAGGATCGAGGAGATCTGGGAGCTGAGCTACGCTGGAGAGAAGGTCCCGATGTTCCGTGTCAGATGGGCCAAGAGCGTCCTAAAAGAAGACCGGTATTTCACCACCATGGTTATACCCGAAGCCAAATCCAAGACCGCGGGCGCAAACATCACCGCGAAAAATGAGCCATGGGTACTGGCTTCCCAAGTGGACCAATGCTTCTTCATTACCGACCCGTCAAAGCCCAATCGTGTTGTCGTGAGGAGAGGCAAAAGGAAGATCATCGGAATGGATGGAGTAGCCAATGAGCAAGACTTCGACAAGTACGGCGACCCGAAGATCGAACATGACGACGAGGATGAAGTAGCAGCATACACCACAAGAAGAAGCAGGACCACCCTACCTAAAGGACGTCCGTTCCACAGAAGAACTCCATTTGCGAAAAAGAAGGGCAAGAAGATTATGAACAGATAGCTAGCTAAGATCGACTGTATTTAAATCGTAGTCTTCATTTCTCGGTTGTATTTCATGGGCACTTTTTGATATCATGAATATTTTTAAATTTCATGGGCACCTTTTGAATTCATGAATATTTTTTCAAATTTGATGATATTTTTTCATATTCAATATGATAAAATATTGAATATTCATGAGGACACTCGATCACGATCCCCCTCCATCTCGAACTCGATTCCCCCTCCATCTCGATCTCGATGCCCCTTTATCTCGATCGCTATCCCCCTCCATCTCGATCTTGATCCCACCCGTACCCTCCCCCGCTAGCTCCACCGCCGCCGACGAGCCACCGCACCTCCCCACTCCACCGAAGCCGACAAGCACCCCGCACCTCCCGCTCCACCACCGCCGACGAGCACCCCGCACCTCCCGCTCCACCACTGCCGACCAGCACCCCCGCACCTCCCCGCTCCACACGCCAGGCACCCCCGCTTCATATTCATATTCATTTAAAAAAAATAATAAAGTGTAGACTACAATTGTTGTTAAACAACAATTATTACTGTTTTTATAAAAACATATTACTGTTTCATATTCATATTCATTTTCTAAAAATTATTACATGCAACAAAAAATAAAAATAAATTACTTATGGCGCACCTCTCGCTGGTGCGCCATTGCTATATATAAAAAAAAAGATTACTAATGGCGCACCTCTTCCTGGTGCGCCATTGCTATGTAAAAAAAAGATTACTAATGGCGCACCGACCGCGGGTGCGCCATTAATAAGATTCCCCCCCTAGCTAATTCCCTCCCTCTCGCCAGATCCCCTTCGTCCCTCTCCCTCGCCAGATCCACTTCCCCCCGCTGCCCAGACCCACGCCGCCGTCGCCCGCGTGCCTCCATCTCCGTCGCCGCCCCCAGTCAGCCCCTGCCCTGCCCCCATCGCCGTCCGCTCCCAATCCACCCTCCTCGCCTTCACCGCATCCACCCACCCCTCCCTCGCCTTCCCAGCCCTCGAAACCCTAGAAACCTGTGACGCTCCACCATGCCTTCTCCGCTCGAGCTCCACTGTGCGAGGCGACAGGCAAGGCGGCGGGCAGAATCTGCTTCAACACCGGGCCGGCAAGCCGCGGAACCAGGGCGCGACGACGCTCGACCCCTCCACCTCTTCTTCCTCGGGTCGCCGCTGTCTTCCTCAACTCCGGCCACCTCTGTTGCTACTAAGCTGTCGCAGGGCCTCCTTGCGCCTCCCCGGTGAGCTCCGCCTCCTCTCCCCTCTTCCTTCTCGCAAACACTCTGTTTGTCCAGCAAATCGGCGATGGACAGAAGCAGCGGTGGTGCCGGAGTTGAGTTCAATTAGTAGAACTAGCGCTAGTTCCTTCCGTGATCCTGTAGGCCGAGAGGTGGGTCTCTGGTGAAGCTGGAATTGCAGAAGCTTTCACCCGAGTTAGCCTGAATGTGATGTGGTCGATGTTGAGATGTCTCCTCTATGTAGTCTGTAGGTTGTTCTACTTTTAGGTACCGTGGGCTGTGAAGTGAACTTGCCGGTTTTAACCATCTGACCTCTTATGTATATATTAGTATCTAAGATCAGCAGACATTAGTCAATTTGTGCGCCTGGTTAGTGACTTGTGGAGTTGGCCCGGTTAATGCTTTGCTCTGTGATGCAAGATGTTAGGCTCTGGCACTTTGCAGAGTTTCTTTGTGAAATCCCTAACTGTGAGTCTTGCTAGTGATCTAATTGTGATAATCCTGCTCACATCCCCACTTGCAGCAGAGGTAGGCAATGCCTATATATGCTCTGTTTTACTGCCTAGCTAGAGCACAAACCTAGCCCCAGTTGTGTATTCGCAACTGCTAGTGGTCTAACTGATGTTTCCCTAGTTGGGTGAGACTGACTTGGCTCTTTCTTGGAGGAGACAGATCAAACAAGTGTTGTCAGTTTTTGTTTGAACTTCAAAGAGTGTTGTGACTTGGCTCTTAATCAAAAGACTGTTGTCAGTTTTTGTTTGAACTTTGTTTGACTGGAGGAAATTACTCTTAAATGCTAGTCCTATTCTGGTGGAGATTTTTCTTGTCCTGAGTTACACTGAAGATATTTTTCTGATAATATTATAAAAACTGCCTGGTGTGTGTTCAACTTGTATCTTCTAGCTTAAGTTTAACTTGTCCTGAGTTACACTCAAGTTATAATGTGTTTAACGTGTAGCTTCTAGCTTAAGTGAGTAGCCAGTACTGTAGTCAGTAGCTTAACTTGTTTAAGTACTGCTAGTTAGTTGTACTGCTATTAAATGATGCCTGAAATGATGTATCATGTATCTTTAGCATGATCTGTTTCAGATAATAAATGATGCTTGAAATGAATTCTTGTGTAAGTGAAGGCTTGCTATGTTGTTGCAGCCAGCTATTTTCTGTTTCCTCATTTGGATTACTCAGTTATTTAGTTTATTATTACTTGGGAAAAGTACTGTGAGAAAAAAATGATTATCTGCATTGCATTGTTAAATGTTGTACTTGGGCACAATACCTTTTCATCCATCATTTACACTGTGAATCCAATACCAGTTGCCCATGCTAATTATTTCACTTCAAACAGGCCACCTAGTGGCACAAAGCTCCATCAGAAACAGAATCAACGCAGTGTAGTGGCATGGCCATTGACCTGTGGCTGGCATCTAGACACCACACACATACATACAGAGGCACATTGACTATTACTATGGCAAGTCTGTGTCAAGTACTCCATGTGTTTTGTTGGCAGTTTATCATGAAATTGCAGGTACCCGAGAGGCCCTTGAGTTTGCGGAATGTCGATTAACTTCCGTTCCGGCAAATTGGTACTCCATATGTCCTATTTTCAGCAAAGGTCATGCTGAAATTTTCCGTGAATTTTAGCATGACTTTGCTAAAAATAGGACATATGGGGTACTGCGACTAATGCATGGGCAGGGTATCTTAGTACTTAGTTAAGTAGGATCAACTACCCGCCATTCTTGCTGCATTAAACCATAGGTGGCAATAGAGCCAAGTGATTAGGCCCAACTTAGAATTCTCCTTAGCTCAATAAACCCTAGATGATAAACCCAACATAGGTGGCAATAGAGCCAAGTGATTAGTGCCAAGTGATTAGGCCCAACCTAGGGTGCCTCGGCTTAGGCTTTTAGGGTGCCTCGGCGTCGGCAAACCCTAAATGATAAAAGCTTAGCTTTTAGTATGCATGTGTCGACAAACCCTAAATGATGAGACCATGATCTTGTTCCTTGACAATAACCAACTTTTGACCAATTTTTTCCTATTTAGAGCGAAACATGGCCCAGCGATGAGGCCGGCGGTTCAGGCGGCAAGCCATTCAGGAGCTGTCCCGGAGTTGGAGGAAGAACCTCACCACTATGAGGGCGCCATGAAGACACCGATCCTGACTACACAGCCACTAGTGGCGTCGGGGATGACACCACTGATGGCGCCGCCGAGGATGCCACCACTGATGATGGCGGCGCACGCACAGATGGAAGCCAACCGAAGAGGCAAGGGCGCCCGAGCGTGCTCGCCACCGTGCGGGAGGAATTTAAAGTGAACTCCGACGGGCAACCGACGGCGCCCAAACAAGTAGTCAAGGGGTACTCGGTTCAGCTCGGGTGCATTCTCCGGAGCACCGCCTCAATCAACACCGAGAACCTAAGGCATAAGGACCGAGGGAATTTGCGCAGCCTCCTCTTCACGATGCTGCACGAACGATACAAGTTCCCCGCTGAGTTTGCAAACACACGCCTCTCAGGGAATAAAGTGAACAATGCCGCCCTCACGAAGATAAGCACGGCCCTGTCTACTTGGAGAAGCACGGTGAAGGCAATGATTGATAAAGGTGATAGTTATGACAAGATCAAGGCCAAATATCCTTTGATGAGCGAAGATGACTACAAGGATTTCAAGATCAAGTCGAGAGCCCCGCAACCTCGAATCAAGTCGGTGGGGAAAGAAATCGCGGCAGTTGAACTTAGGGGTCCACCAACTCGGTCCCGCGGTTCTGAGTGGCGGAGCCTGTATGGGACAAGGAGGGCGGAGCGTGCCGAGCAAGGCCTACCACCCCGCTTCGAGAAATACAGTGACAAGCAGACCAGGAATTTTCTCAGGGCCCGGTACAAGGAGGACCCGGTAACAAAGGAGCTTACCACGGATCCGAAGACCAAGGTGCTTGAGCTTGTTCTGGTAAGGAATACACCCCCGCGTAATTAGCTCCATATGGTTGCATTCTAATTAATCCCCAATATTTCTAAATGGTTCACGTTCCTTCCGCAGGACAAAGAAAGCAGTAGCGCGGGGTCGTCTCAGAGCTCCCCTTTCGACACCCCTTTGAATAGGGCGCTGAATGTAATGAAAAACAGGGATAAGCTCGATAAGTCGACGTTAGCTGGTTGTGTGGCCGGCAAAGGCTTGTCCACAAAATGGTCGTCATACTATATGGCTGGTGGGCGAAAGGAGAAAAAGACCAGCTTGGAAAGCCAGTAGCGCGAGGTTGAAGCACTCAAGGCACAAGTGGCGCGGATTCCGGAGCTTGTCCAAGAGCAAGTGCAACAACAACTTGGAACAACGCTCAACGCCATGGTGCCTACGTTGATTCATGGGCTGACGATGTGGATTGCGGGCGGCCAACAGGGGCCTCCACCGGTTCCCAGCTTCACGGCCAGCAACTCACACAGCGCGCAGGCGGCGCCATTGGTGTCTCCGGCGGCGCCATTGGTGTCCCCGGCGGAGGCGGTATTCGTGTCTCCGGCGCCGCACGGGCATTGGAGCTTAATGCACCGGAGTCGTCGGCGGCACCTCGCCAGAAGCGGCCCCTCCGTCGATTACCGCCCGCCGTTGGCGGTGCCTCGACATTAGCCGAGCTCGGCGGCATCACGGTAACTAAGCCTCTCGGCCGATGACTTCATCACCTTGCCTTTGACGGGCATCCCCGGCGCCCTACATGTTTTCGCGGCGCCGCCGACGTTCCTTGCACTCTCCGCACCGTGGGCGGCGAGTTGGTCGATGTCACCAAGGGCAGAATCATTCAACCGGGCAACCCCGTGTTCCACGGTAATCCGATGCCACCCACAATGTATAGGGTTGAAGTGGTTGGTGCTGCCGAGCTGCGACGGCGATTACCTCCGACTTCGACCGGCTGGGCTGACGAAGAAGATGAGATGACCCTCGGCGCTGCGTAAGCTGGCCCTGCTTTGGCGAAGAGCCAGATTCGTTTGAGGCGAGGGACACCACCCCACGACAATACCGCCCGATCGTGCGGCGCCAAGCCATGGCAAAACGCCCAACGCGCTACCGGACATGCGGACATCCCTATGGCAGGATCCGGACATGCATATGGCACAGGATCCGGACGACGACGACAACGATACATTTATCAAAGTCCATAAGTACTTTGAAGAACATGGGTACGATGATGAGTTCTGCGGGCCTCCTTCTCAAGAACCCAACCAAGACGACCGCGATCTAGCTGGTACGTCGGAGAAACCCAGTTGCAACAGGCATCGTCTGGCATTCAGTTCTCAGGAGACGCCTCCAGCTGCCGCCTTCACCGAGCCTCAGATAGCTGAGGTGCGAAATATTATCAGGCCCGACACGCTCAAGAAGGCGGTCTGTGAGCAGAACTCGGTCCCATTACAATAGATCAAGAAGAAGAGCCGGAAATGGAAGACTAAAAAGGGCGCCGGTGCGAGCCAGCCGGCACCGAGTACGATCCGTGCTCAGGACGGGCCACCTTCACCTAACGATATCTCGAGGAGGGTGCATGTGGCGGGTAGAGGCGATGCTACCGGCAAATATGCTCAATGCTGCAACCGGTGCTATCACGGAGTCTGCATGATGATGTTCTTTCTTTGGAGAAGCGGCGTCTCGGAGAGAATGATGTGGCATACCGGTTTTCGTGGCCAAGGTGCGGAGGGCAAGGGCTTTGTGGATGGCGACGCCGAGGTGCGATCATCTTGCGGTTTGATGACATCTTTGCTATGTTTAATCTTCATCCGCTGTACTACACCTTCGTTCGCTGTTTTCGCTGAGTATGGAGATGCGGATCATTAGAGACAAGACCCCGGACATCGTGATAGTCGACCCCTTCTACATGCGTGCCAAGCTCTTGAGCAGCGCTGGGGACCGCCAATTCGCGAGTTCACACCTCGAAGGCGTCATTCTGGCAAACCCAGATAAGGATAACTTCCTTGTGGCCTACTTTCCCGAGTAAGTCATCCCTTAACCGCCCCGTAACATATGATTTCTTAGATTTCGATCGTTCTTTTTTTTTCTAACATTCCGTGTTCTGTGCAGTGACACACATTGCACACTCATCCTCTTGAACCCCAAATATTCCATGGCCACGTATTTCGACCCGAACCGTGACTCCAAGATAGACTACACAAATATCAAGAAAGTTCTTGATGATGTTCTCTCCGGCTACGCCAAATCTGGAGGCACCTTCACTAGGGCAGTTCGTAAGTACGGCAAGCACGTGTTCGCCCACAATCTGACGTTCTGCTCGTCAAGCAGCCGCTTTGTGATCGAAGGATGCCTACTCGCCCTCCATCACATGCGGGCGATCGTAAGGGACCATCATCACCTTCTGCTACCAGATAATGTCAAAGATTGGGCCACGAGCATGTCGGCAATCCAGGAGCGGACATCACACAAGAATTCTTTCGCATCCAGTAGGAGTTTGCGGACATCATCCATCAAGATGTCCTTGATACCTCGGGGCAGTTCTTCCTCAGACATCAACCGTCGAACAGTGAGATAGACGGAACGCTACAAATGCAGGCTGACACACGCCCGCGATTTCATGACCATCACGACAGACGGCGGCTTCATCCACGCTCCTGTCCCATGAGTCGAGTCGAAAGTAGTGATGTGTAGTTCTGAAACATTGATTGGCTCATGTTGTAATTAAACTCTAATGAATTGTATATCTCTTTGGTTTGGACAGTCGTTCAACTTAGATGTAATCAATGCTATTTATTAGTAGGACCACGAATCGTGCTATTAATGTCTTGCTTTTCTCTTCCGATCCTTTTGTTGCATACTTATATATTGCTTATGTATGTATTGTCTGTTGTGTGGCTTGTGCATAGAGATGCTGTCGTATATCGTGTACAAGGGTAAGGTTCCCGGAGTCTACGACGACTGGGAGGAGTGTCGGAGACAGGTTCACCGTTTCAGCGGTAACAGTTACAAAGGGTACACCACTAGGGCGGAGGCGGAATCTAGATACGCCCGCTATCTAGGGCGGAGGCGGAATCTAGATACGCCCACTGTTGCTGTGTGCTGCTGTCTATATTCTGTCAAATAATATATTTTGTAACCTGTGCAAAAATCAGAAAAGTAAAAAAAATAAAACCT
This sequence comes from Aegilops longissima, assembly GCA_021605205.1. NCBI lineage: Eukaryota > Viridiplantae > Streptophyta > Magnoliopsida > Poales > Poaceae > Aegilops > Aegilops longissima. Next base: position 32,571 of record JAHIAM010002317.1, on the reverse strand, counting down.
AATATTCATACTAATGGCGCATCACTACAGAGTGCGCCATTAGTATGCCAAAGTATACTAATGGCGCATCACCAAACAGTGTGCTGCCAAGTATACTAATGGCGCATCCACCCGCAGTGCGTCATTAGTATGCCAAAGCACATGGTTAAATATGGCCCCCTGGGAGGCATACTAATGGCGCATGGTGTTCTATACTAATGGTGCACTGTGTGGTGCGCCATTAGTATACCAGATACTAATGGCGCACCAGTGGTGCGTCATTAGTAATAAATACTAGTGGCATGATACTAATGACGCATCAGTGATGCGTCATTAGTAGGCAAAACTGGTGCGCCATTAGTGGGCCTTTTCCTAGTAGTGTGTTGCCTAGGCTGGCCACGTGTACGCGGTCACCGTAACCTAGAAGTTTATTTACTTTTTTTAAGTTCTAGTTAAGCAGATGAAATTTTGTCCGTTTGATGTAAATTATGTCTGAACATAAGTAAATTCCTTTGTGTTTGCATGAGATTCTTCTGGTTTGTTAAAATTCAGTTTAAATTGTATGCCAGCATGGTTGGATGGCCGGCTTCCGTATCACTGTCGGCGGACAAATACATTGTCTGTTTTAGGGGTCTGCGTTGGAGATGCCCTTAAGAATAATTAGGGATAGAGATCGCTACAGGAAAACTGCTAGAGAGGAATTTTGCAGCTGCCTCGCCATAAAATCTGTATTTTAGAGATTGGGGGATTTTGATAGAATTGATCTGAGTGATCACTACTGACGAGTCACCTTGCCAAAGTTAGTGGTGAGGTGTTTTGACCTGTCCGTAGTGAGAAGTTATGTAGCAGTAGGCGATGTCCTCGAACTCCTTTGAGCGGCGGCAATAGGATCATGGGGTGATGGGTATGACCCGGGGTAAGGAATATGTCCATTTTTACTGCAGTATCGCCACTAATTGACGCTGTACATTTATTTCTATGCATTTCTTCGACAAGTATTTCCGGACGAAGGGAGTATTTAACTGTTGATGAGCATGAAACCCGTCAGTATGGGGTTTAAGCGCTCAGTAGTTAATTGTATAGTCGTTACCTTTGATCCAACCTTAATTTCTTTTATAGTGGGGATATAGTTAGGTGGCCCCGGTTGGCTTTTCCAAGAAAAATACTCGATAACATATGGAGTGTAAATTACATCTTGTAGCCATGATGTAGCCAATGGATGTCCTTGTGGGTATATGTGCCCCTTGGTAGCCTCCCGTAGACCAGAGGGGGCACCCACTGCCAATAATTTGTTGTCTCCCAGATTTAGCAAGTAATCTGCTTCCATTCATGGCCACCACTCCACTATAAAACCCAGTCTCCACCGGCCGCCACTAAGAGCTCACACCTCCTCGTCTCACCATCTTCTCCGATTAGTTCATGGAGGCTCAAGATCCCTCTTCAGCAGCAGCAGCTCCCCTGGACCTGTCTCTCACGCTGGCCCCCATGTCACCTTGGGATAATCATCATTCTCGCGGTGGCGGCCGCCGCCGCGGTGGTGGCGGCAAGAGATCGAGGCTCTTCTCTTGCCTATTCTGCGAGAGGAAGTTCTTCAAGTCGCAGGCGCTAGGAGGCCACCAGAATGCACACATGAAGGAGAGGGTTGTCGGCAGCTGGAACGCGCACCTCTACCTCCCTGACCATCATCGTGACGCCGTGCCAACCACTGCAACCGCGCGCCTTGATGACAACGACGACCACAAGCTTCAGGAGCTTGATCTTAACCTCAAGCTTTGATGAGCTCTAGCTCGCGTGTACGCGACAGTATGTACGTGGCTAGTGTAGCTCCATCGGTCATTGCTTATATAGTACGTGCACTGCTAGTTTTTTGTGTAATGAAATAGTTTCCTCTATGCATTCACGCCTTGGGCCCCCATGTATGAAATCTCAAGGATTTTCTAATTCTTAGTTTCGAAAATAAATGACTTTCTTCGTCTTTCTGCTGCATTCGTGGACAGTGCACTATAGTGAACATAGCCAATGTCATGCGTACATGCATATTGATTTTCAGTTTTGCGAAATATAACTAGTTTTTCAGTTTATTGATAAGTAATATTATATTTAGCCATACATGAATATTAATTGTGAGCATGCAGAGAGCTTCTTCTGGATTGTTATATTCCAGGGATCTTTGACGGGGGAAAATGCTGCTCATGTCTACGCCTTGTTTCTGAATCACATTTGATGTGAAGTATGAACATGCAGTGGCGATTCCACTAGGGGGACTTCAATAGGCCTAAGGCCCTGTTAGGTTCAGCTTTTATCGACGGATTCCGCTGCCGCGCAGCAGAATCTGAACCAAAGGGCAAACTCAGCAGAATCAGATTCCAGAAATCCGCTGCCAAAATCTGAACCAAAAGCGGAAGAAGCCCAGGACGTGCTTTTCAAAATCTGATTCCGCTGCGGGCCAAAATTTGAAATAGCTCTATCAGCTGGTTTGCCAAATGACCTACATCTTTTTCACATCAGATTTTCTACAGCTGTTTTTCCACAGCAGATTTTTCACAGCTGCTTTTAGAAATCCACAGCTGAACCAAACAGGGCCTAAGCCTACCCTCCAAAAGTCATATTTCAGCTAAACATGCAACTTGAGAATTATACTGAGGTGTTTCACATGTAACCTGCAATGAATTTGCTCAGTAGACTTAGAAACTTGATATTTTGAGCCTACCCTTCAATTTTGTGCAAGATTCCCCTCTATGAACATGCATGTGTTTAGCTATCTCTTGAGCATTCATCGTCTATATTGCTTTGTCTATCTCTTGACGTGCTCGAGATAAGTCAACAAGTCAACCATTTAGTGTATCCTCTGTTGCATCTCTCCCTGGCAGTTCCTGGCAGTTCAACTGCGTGACTTGAAACACAACCAAAGGCGGCTCCCGAAATGAGCCACCTCTGATGGATACAGTCTTTGGCAGTTTGTTGTGGGAAAACAGCATGAGACAATCATATCTCTGGCGGGCCAGCAAAATCATTCTCTAGAGATATGCTCTTTCTCGGCGGGTCCCCCGATCGTCTCTCATACATCAACTTTGAGTGACCCATCACGTCTAACAAGTGGTAAAAACTACAGAAAAAGGGTATTGAATCGCTAGAGATGGCATGTAATGTACTAGTGTATCCACCTGCCTTTGCTCAAAAAGGACTGGCACCGCTGCACCCTACTGTATATATTGTAAAACATCCAGTAGAGAATTATACTGCTGTGCTTTGTGCCATCTCACCTTGTTTCTCTCTTTGTGACATGTTTCACTTTCTCATTTTCGAATATGTCACAAAATTTTGTAGTTACTCCCTCTGTTTCATAATGTAGTGCCTATAGATTTTTTGAGAAGTCAAACTTTGCAAACTTTGACCAAGTTTGTAGAGAAAAATATTTATATCTACAATACCAAAAATATATAATGTGAAACTACATCTTATGATGAATCTAGTGATATATGTTTCGCACTCTAGATGTAAATACTTTTCTCCACAGAATTGGTCAAAGTTTATGAGGTTTGACTTTTGAAAAAATCTATAGGCACTACATTATGGAACGGAGGGAGTATTTCACTGAAGTTGACATGATTAAGTTTCTAACCAATACCTATGTGCATAGTTTGTTTTGTAAATTATTAAAACATATGAAGTGGATTTGTATGTACCTAGGTTCCTGGAATCAGCTCTACCATTTTAGACGTGTTACATTTTTTTGATAAATTTTAGATGTGTTACCTTGGGAGCAAATTGGTTCAAGTCTGAGAGCGAGCAAACACCACTAGTAGAAAAGGGGGCAATGGCCCAGGCCAGTTCAGCCCATTAGTCCCGGTTCAATCGAGAACGGGACCAATGGAGCTATTTGCCCTGTTCGTGAGCCAGGGGGGCCGGCCGAGCCACGTCGGCCATTGGTCCCGGTTCGTCCGGACCTTTTGGTCCCGTTGGTGGGACGAACCGGGACCAATGGGCCTGGCTCTGGCCCACCACTATTGGTCCCGTTGGTGGCATGAACCGGGACTAAAGGCTCCCTTTAGTCGGTTCATGCCACCAACCGGGACCAATAGTGGTGCTTATATATACCCTCCCGCAAGAGCGAGCACGTGCTCTGTTTTTTTTCTGGCCGAGGGGAGAGGGCTTGGTGGTGCTCTAGCTCACCTCCTATGCACACAAGGTGTTCGATGGAATGCCCGAGCCACACTACTTAAGGTTTCTCCTCTCCAAGCCCGACCGCCAAGCTCCGTTTTCCTCAAGATTGATCTAGGTTTAGCGGTCCGTCACGCCCCGTCCCCGTCTTCACCGCCGTCGATCACCCGCGCCGACTCTCATCGCCGGCACCACCGTGGTGAGCCTCTTGTTCTTATCTTCTTTCTGAAAGGAAAAACATTCTTACTGGTATGTTTAGATAGATACTTGTATTATTTTCTTACTTTTATTATTGCATCTTATATAGTGCGATGGTTTTGGTATCCGCCCCCGTCGGCCCTCGTCCTGTCTATGATTCGGATGTGGTATATATTATCTTTTCATAACTATTGGTTCATTTATTGTTTATGAAAATTATTCCGACCAACGTGACATAGATTTTATTTATCTAGGAGGTTGTTGAACCGGAAATTCCAACCGACCCTATTGTCGAGAGGTTAAATTTAGTTGAAGAAGAAAACAATTTCTTGAAGGAAAAAATAAAAAAACTTGAGGAGGAGAAGATGATATTGGAGTTGCATGTTGCGGATGTCGTCGATGATCACAAGATCAAGATGGATGCAATGCGCTTGAAGATGAGAAAGATTAGAAAATATGCCATTCATACCGAGGCTTGGTATCAATATGCCGTTGGATCAGTTGTTACCTTGGTTGCGACTATGATCGCATTTGTTTTCGCATTGAAATGTTTTACATAGTTTCAATGTATGGTTTAATTAATTTAGATGCTCTGCAGAGCTTTATGTTTTTAGATGAGAACTATGTATATACTTTGGTTTTTATGTGATGATGAACTTCTATTAATTTGGTCACTTATAATTATCTATTCATGATGTTCTGTAATGATTTTTGACACACTTAATTATATATAATGCACGCAGATGAACCGGCAATGGATGTACGGTGACAGACACACCTCCGAGTACATTAAGGGCATGCATGATTTTCTCGAAGTGGCTGAGGCAAACAAGCAGAATGGTTTTATGTGTTGTCCATGCCCTATATGTAGGAATCTGAAGTCTTACTCTGACCGAAAATCCTTCACACCCACCTGCTTTACAAGGGTTTCATGCCACACTATAATGTTTGGACGAGGCACGGAGAAATAGGGGTTATGATGGAAGGCGGCGAGGAAGAAGAGTACGATGACAACTATGTACCCCATGAATACGGTGATGCTCTGAACATCAAGATGCACCAGACGATGTGCACGATGGTGCTGCAACGTGAAGCTGCTGAAGATCAAGAGGAACCAGACGATGTGCCCGATGATGATGATCTCCGCGGGTCATTGTCGATGCAAGGACACAATCACGAAAGTCAAAAGGAGAAGCTGAAGTTCGATCGCATGTTAGAGGATCACAAAAGGGTTGTACCCCAATTGCGAAGATGGCAACACAAAGCTCGGTACCGTACTCGAATTGCTGCGATGGAAGGCAGAGAATGCTGTGCTGATAAAGGATTTGAGAAGCTATTGAAAATAATGAAGAAGAAGCTTCCCAAGGATAACGAATTGCCCGACAGTACATACGCAGCAAAGAAGGTCGTATGCCCTCTAGGATTGGAGGTGGAGAAGATACATGCATGCCCTAATGACTGCATCCTCTACCGCGGTGCCTACAAGGATCTGAACGCATGCCCGGTATGCGGTGCATTGCGATATAAGATCGACGAGATGACCACAGTGATGTTGACGGCGAGCCTCCGGAAGAGGGTTCTGCGAAGGTGATGTGGTATGCTCCTATAATACCACGGTTGAAACGTCTATTCAGAAGCGGAGAGCATGCCAAGTTGATGCGATGGCACAGTGAGGACCTTAAGAAAGACGGGAAGTTGAGAGCACCCGCTGACGGGTCGCAGTGGAGAAAAATTGAGAGAAAATACTGGGATGAGTTTGCAAAGGACCCAAGGAACGTATGGTTTGCTTTAAGCGCGGATGGCATTAATCCTTTCGGGGAGCAGAGCAGCAATCACAGCACCTGGCCCGTGACTCTATGTATGTATAACCTTCCTCCTTGGATGTGCATGAAGCGGAAGTTCATTATGATGCCAGTTCTCATCCAAGGCCCTAAGCAACCCGGCAACGACATTGATGTGTACCTAAGGCCATTAGTTGAAGAACTTTTACAGCTGTGGAATGGGAACGGTGTACGTATGTGGGATGAGCACAAAAAGGAGGAATTTGACCTAAAGGCGTTGCTGTTCGTGACCATCAACGATTGGCCCGCTCTCGGTAACCTTCGGGACAGACAAACAAGGGATACCACGCATGCACGCACTGTTTACTTGACACCGATAGTATATACCGGGAAGCTGCAGGAAGAATGTGTACCTGGGCCGTCGTCGATTTCTTCCGACCAACCATCAATGTCGAAAGAAAGGCAAGCATTTCAAAGCGAGGCAGATCACGGAAGAAGCCGCCATGCGTACCGGTGATCACGTACTTGCTATGGTCAATGATTTACCGTAATCTTTGGAAAGGATCGGCGGACTAGCTGTTCGAATGGCGCTGAGAATCACGCACCCATGTGGAAGAAGAAATCTATATTTTGGGACCTACCCTCTGGAAAGACCTAGAGGTCCGCTCTTGATCGGCGTGATGCACGTGACGAAGAACCTTTGCGTGAACCTGCTAGGCTTCTTGGGCGTGTATGGGAAGACAAAAGATACACCGAGGCACGAGAGGACCTGCAACGCTTACGAAAAAAGAGGGCATGCCTCCGAAGCGAGATGAAGGTCCTGCCAGCTACGCTCTTCGAAAGAAGAGAAAGAAATATTCTTTCAATGCCTACTCAGATGAAGGTCGGACTGGCTTCTCGTCGAATATAAAGGGAATAATAAATATGCCGAGAAAAGTTCCGAACCTAAAGTCTCATGACTGCCACGTGATTATGGCGCAACTGCTTCCGGTTGCATTGAGAGGCTTCTACCGAAAACGTCCGATTAGCCATTGTGAAGCTATGTGCATTCCTCAATGCAATATCTCGAAGGTGATCGATCCAGAAATCGTACCAACGCTAAGGAGTGATGTGGCACAATGTCTTGTCGGTTTGAGCTGGTGTTCCCACCATCCTTCTTCAATATCATGGCGCACGTCCTAGTTCATCTAGTCGGCGAGATTGTCATTCTGGGGCCCGTGTTTCTACACAATATGTACCCCTTTGAGAGGTTCATGGGAGTCCTAAAGAAATATGTTAAGTAACCGTGCTAGGCCGAAGGAAGCATCTCCATGGGCCATCAAACAGAGGATGTCATCGGGTTTTGTGTTGACTTCATTCCTGGCCTTAAGAAGATAGGTCTCCCTAAATCGCGGTATGAGGGGAGACTGACCGAAAAGGCACGCTTGGAAGGGACTCAATAATTTGCGGGGACGGATATTCTTGGTCTCAAGCACACTACAGTTCTACAGAACTCTACCTTGGTGACCCGTATGTCGATGAACACAAGAACAGTCTGCGCTCCAAACACCGGAGCGGTCGACGATTGGATTACATGTGAACACATCAGGACTTTCAGCAGTTGGTTGGAAACACGTCTCGGAGGTGACAGCACTGTTTGTGATGAGCTTTACTTGTTGTCCAGGGACCATCTTGGCTGTAATGATTTGGAAAGGATCTGAGATAAATGGGAATACATTTTACACGATTGACCAAGATGAAAAGAGCACCAACCAAAACAGCGGTGTCCGCTTTGATGCAGCAACCGACAAGGAAATGACACATATTATGGTTACATAGTAGACATATGGGAACTTGACTACGGAGTAGATTTTAAGGTCCCTTTGTTTAAGTGCAAGTGGGTCAATCTGTCGAGGCGGGTGCAGGTAGACCCACGATGCGGAATGACAACAAAGGATCTGAAAAATCTTGGGTACACCGACGAACCGTTCGTCCTAGCCAATGATGTGGCACAGGTTATCTATGTGAAGGACATGTCTACCAGACCGAGGAAAAGAAAAGATAAGGAAGCGAATACATCATACAATGAGCCAAAGCGCCACATAGTTCTTTCAGGAAAAGGGACATCCAGGGAGTGGAGGGCAAGACAGACATGTCTCAAGAGTATGAAAAGTTTCATGAAATTCCCCCTTCAAAGTCAAGGCTGACCCGAGCATCCTGATAAGCGATGAAGATTATCCATGGTTACTGGCGCAATAAGAAAAGCACGAAGCGAAGAAAAGTGAAGACTTTCTCCATAACTATTATGATGATACCATGCCAACTTTGTAACAGATTTAGTATGATACCATTGTCCGTTTTGTACATGCACATGCTGTGGCAACTTTTTCAGAGTTCATTTGAAAACTATGAATTTGAAAACCTCGCCAACCAAGGGCGCTCACACGGTTTATAAGCCCGTCCCTCTACACGCCTTTGTTGAGCTCACAAACTTGTGATTCACACAAATTTCAAAGAAAACTAATGGCACAAACAGAAAGTTTATAATTTTGCTGACCTAAAAGCAAAAAGAATTAAAAATAAAGCAAAAACCAAAAGAAAATAAATAATGCAGAAAACAAAACAAAAAACTTGAAAAAAATAAAAATAGCAACAATAAGTATTTTGTTGTAAGTAGAAACAAAATAAAATAAATAAATAAAGCAAAAAAGTGTTTTCAAATTTGAAAACTAATGGCACCAACAGAAAGTTTATAATTTTTCTAAAACTAAAAGCAAAAAGAATTAAAAATAAAGCAAAAAACAACAAAAAATAAATAATGCAGAAAGCAAAACCAAAAAACTAGAAAAATAAAAATAGCAACAATAAGTATTTTGTTGTAAGTAGAAACAAAATAAAATAATTAAAGCAACAAAGAAAACAAAAAAACAAAAAAGTGCCACCTCACTGGGCCCCACGGCTGAATACGACTAGAAACCCTACCATGGGCCAGATTCAGGCCCATGAGGCCCAAGAGGCCCACAGCAGAGATTTCACGGTTAGGCCCGAAGCCTGCAGTTTGAGAGGAGCTCGAGTGGGTGGGCGCAGCGAGCTTATAAACCACACTCGAGCTCTCTCAACTAGGAGGTGGGACTAAACTTTTCGGCGAGGCAGCACAAGGCCTTTGGTCCCGTTGGTGGCACCAACCGGGACTAAAGGGCATTAGTCCCGTTCGTGGAACCAACGGGACTAATGCCCCCTTTAGTCCCGGTTGGTGGCACCAACCGACCAAACCCGCCGCTTCCGCCCTTTGGGCTGCTGAAAATTGGCCTTTGGTCCCGGTTGGTGGCACCACCGGGACTAAAGGGGGCATTAGTGCCGTTTGGGCCTGAACCGGACCAATGCCCTTGCTATATAACCACTTGTGAAAATTTCACATCTCCCTCGCCTCCCTAGCCAGTTGCCCCCGCCGCCAGGCTGCCCAAATCGCTCATGGCGCTCCTCGTCGCCGTCGCCGCCCGCCGCCATCCCGTCTCCCGTGCCCCTGCCCGCGCCCGAGCCCACGCAGCCGCCGCCCGTGCCCCTGCCCCATCCCGAGCACGCACGCGCGCCCTGCGCCCGCCCACCCCCCATTGTCGTGCGTCGCGCCTCGCCCCCTGCCGCCCCTGCCTCGACGCCGCCTCCTCCCGTTCGGTCCGGCTCCGCGACCCCTTTCCTCCTGTCCCTCGATCCTCTTCATATAATTTTTTTCATATAATTTTTTTCATATGCATTGTTGATTATATGGATGGATGGATAATGTATATGTTCATTATATGGATGGATGGATGATGTATGCTTTTTGCATATAATTTTTTAGGCAGATTTTTAGATTTTTAGGCAGATTTTTAGAATTTTTGTGTATGTATGTTATGTTTATATATACGTATGTATGTTCATATGTATGTATGTTTATATACAAAGCATATGCAAAGAAAATGTATGAATGGTCATATGCAAAGAAAAATGTATGTATGGTCATATGCAAAGAAAATGTATGTATGTATGTTCATATGAAAGAAAAATGTATGTATGTATGTTCATATGCATATGCAAAGAAAATGTATGTTCATATATATGATGATATGTTCATATAAAAGGAAAATAAGAAGAGGAAGAAAGGAGAAGAAGAGGAGAGGAAGAAGAGGAGAAATAAATAAGAAGAGGAAAAAGAAGAAAAAAAGAGGAGAAGAAGAAAGGAATAGAAGAGAAGAAGAAAAATAGAAAAATTCTATTTTTCTTCTTCTTCTATTCCTTTCTTCTTCTCCTCTTTTTTTTCTTCTTTTTATTGCTGCTTGTATATGTATACCCCTCCCTTCTCTTCAATAGGAAAAGAGAAGAAAAAAAAGAGGAGAAGAAGAAAGAAAGGAATAGAAGAGAAAGAAGAAACTTTGAGACGAGGGGGGGGGGTACGATACCCCTCCCGATAACATTATTTTCCCATGTATATGTATGTTGCGTCATTGTCGATATAACGAGGGTGTCGAGGATAGCCGAGGGTCGAGGGTCGGGAACTAGGGTAGAGGGTCGAGGGTCGTTAAGGGGTCAAGGGTCGAAGGTTTCAGGGTCGAGGTTCCTATAGTGTCAAAGTATTGAAGAAATCCATGGCTTCATCATTGGCGGAAGTAACCATGGCATGATGGTGAAGTCCTCAAAGTTATTCGGAATGGAGTCCCGGATAGGATAATTTGCCTTTTATGCGAATCTCAGGAAAGGCCTTTCAAATAACGATATTCGAAGGTTCTTGCTGAACTTTGTACCAAAAAGCGAGTTATCCTATCTGGGACTCCGCTCCAAAATAACTTTGAGAGCTTCGCACCATCATGCACCTGTTACTTTTGCCTAATGATGAAGACATGGTTTTGTTGAATCTTTGACACTAGGCAACCTCCCGACCCTCGGCGATCTTGACCCTTGACCTCGACCGCCGGCGATCCACGACCCTCTACCCTACATGGCGTCGATGCCCACGTCACTTGTGGGACATAGATGTAGTGTTCAACGCCGACCCTCCCGATAGCTTCAACACGTGGGGGGTCGATATTACCCTCCTAGCTTGAAGCGTTCTCGAGGCCACCCCTAATCCTTGAAGCGTTGTCGAGGCCACCCCAAACCCTAGAGAAGCAGCGTCGAGGCCACTAATATGATTCCTTATTGTGATTAGCTAGCTAGTTCTCGTTTGCCACTAATATATCCATATCGGTCATGTTTGAATAATAATTGCCATGTTGTAAATATTTGTAGAAACTATGGACACCCCCGAGACGAAGCACAAGAAGCGTTGTTGAGGGACATAATCGCACAAGGAAGTGATGCCGTCTGCTCGTTGATGTTTCTCAACGACAACGATGGTCTGGAAGGAGAGGGTGAAGAAGCAGCTGGCTATGATTTACATGGCTCCGATGACCCAATGCGGTGCAAGAAGGAGAGGGTGAAGAAGTAGACCGTGAGGACGGCTCGGTGATCACCAAACCGAGTCCGGCCAGGTATATATATTAGTTAAGCCTGTGCTGACTAGCTAATTGATGCATTCATTGTTTTGGTATATATGTACACATATTAATTAACTCTCATCTTTGTTCTTTTTTCTAGCCCTCCGGATCGAGCACAACCGGTAAAGAGACGAGGCCCAAGAAAAAGTTGAGCTCGGATGAAAAGTTTGAGATCATACAAATCGCGTCGACGGCCAACCGATTGAACCCTACCGGACAAAGAAGGTATTTGTTGCTCGGTCACGGGGTTCTAGTTAGGGACAAGATCCCGATCAGCATCCACCAATGGTATAAGCCTAAGAACGAAGACCCTGAGGTGTCTTATGTCAATGATATGCAGAAAAATGATCTTTGGACTGAGCTGAAGTCAAATTTCACCCTACCGCCGGAGGATGATCCGGAGAAGCCAGTTATAGAGCCATTAATCAAGTCTTTTGCTCTGAAGAAGATGGCAGACCTATTCAGGAATTGGAAGAAAGACCTCAATAGGTATGTCGAAAAAAATGAGACACCAGAATTCAAGGGCAAATATGAGAAGATCAGAGATGACTGGCCCGCATTTGTGGCCCACAAGACATCGCAAAAGAGTAAAAAGATGTCGGCGACAAACAAGAGAAATGCTGCGAAGAAGAAGCTTCACCATCGCACGGGGTCAGGTGGCTACCTCTTAGCCCGGCCTAAGTGGGCCAAGGCTGAGAATGATCTGCATGATAAAGGGATCGAACCAGAGACAATGAACTGGCCAGACCGTTGCCGGACTTGGTTCTTTGGGGCCGGCGGATCCTTGGACCCTATAACAGGGAAGTGCATTTGGACGGACGAACAATTGGACATACCGGTCAAGAGGCTTCAGCAATATATCGAAGCAGCGGAGCAAGGGACGTTCGTTCCAGACAGGGAGAAGGACGAGCTCACAATGGCCCTCGGCAATCCTGAGCACCCTGGACGGACACGAGGCACGCCAGGCTCCGTTTCGTGGAAGGCGGGATTTCGGACGCAGGGGTTACAAAACCCAGAGAGGAGGAAGAAACGGAGCAGAGCCAACTGCAGCGCTGCGAAAGGGTAATGGGGCTAGAGGAACGAGAAGCGGATCGCAGCAAACGACCTGCGAAGCTTCCCCGAAGCTACCCGCCATCTCAGCGGAGAAGCGGTGTGGCTTCCACCGAGCTGCCTCAGCCGAGCATGCCTTGACGGCTCCTGCCAGCTATCCGTGGATGCTATCACGGATGCTGAAAATTGCCACCTTATGGCGCAATGGAGCAATTTGAAGGTCAAAGCGGCTGTTGGCTCGCTTTATCCTACTAAACCCGACTCAACTTTTCACTGCCGCCGATTCGAAGGATATGCTAAGGTGATGGTCGATGAAATAACGGAGGGATGTAAGGACCTCCGGCTTGACCACCCTACCGGTGAAGGGGAGTATCGGCTGGGTTCTGCTCTGAAGACTCCATGCCTATGGCGGAAGGATCTCATCAACCTTACGAACTGGACGTCTCCGCCTCCTCCTCCTCCTCCGGCGAGTCAGGGCACTCCGCCTCCTCCTCCGGCGATTGACGATCAGGGCACTCGGCCGGCTCCTTCTCCGGCGCGTTGCGGCACTCCGCCTCCTTCTCCGCCTGCGCCGGCGCGCCCGAGCAGCCAGCCTCCTCCTTGTCCGCCTCGTCAGCAAAGGCGAAAGAGACCCGCCGCCGCTTCGGCTGCTCCGGCGCATCGTAGTCCTTCTCCTCCGCCTCGTAAGCAAGGAAAGAAGACATCCGCTCCGTCTGCTCTGCGGCGTCTAGCAGTACAGCCAAAGGCTGTAGGAGATATATTCGGTCCTTCTCAAGACTCGGAGAAGTTACCGTCGAGAGGAGCGAGGAGGAAAACGTGAAGATCGCGCGAGACCGAAGTGGATGACTGGTTTCAAGGGTTGAAAGCAAAGAGACATCCACCTCGGAGGAGAAGGTAGATCCGGTGAAAGCGAAGCGCACTCTGCTGCCCCGACAAAACCACCCAAGTCTCCGCCGAAAGGCAACTATGAGCGCATTATTGGAAAGGAATTTGCGAAGCGGAGAGGTCGGGAAGTACTAAAAGTGATCAAAGGATGAAAGAACGATGAGCTGGGAAACAAATTGCCCAGCTCGGCGAACAAGCGAAGCAATCGTGCCCCCCGCTTAAGGTGCCTGCTAGCGACATCGTCGATCCGAGGATGGTGCCCGTTTATGGAAATCCTGCAGATTACCTGCCCGACGATGTACATTATGATTTCTTGGAGGTGCAGATACAAAGATACTGAGTCTGGGAAGCCTCTCGTCAAAGATGAAAGTTCTCTATCAACGATGATGCGAAGATTGCATGATTGGTACATGAAAACCTGCAAAGAGTCTAAGGGGAGGAGTACTTTGTATGTGAGAGTTAAAAAGGAGCATGACCTCCTTGGAATTGAACTGTTGCCTATTCCATTTGAGGAGTTCTATCAGTTTTTCAATCAATTGGCCATCGATAAATCAACGGTCACCTGCTACTATCTGTAAGTAGTACTACTTCTGTCATTAAGTCTCTCTATATAACTCAGCCCTTTCATTGCATGTATTTATAATTATCCTCACTATATTATGCAGATTGAAGATCGCCGAATTGAAGAAAAGACAAGTGGGAGATATTGGGTTCATTAACACGTATCTCATAGATGCAACTGAGGTTAAATATCGTGCCCAAGAAACCGAGGCCAACTTGCTACGATAGTTGGAAATAAATGAACACAAAGATATAATACTCTTTCCTTACAACTTCAAGTTAGTGTTACTGTCTTGTGGCATATTCGGTTTCCTTATTAGTCCAGGTTATAGTAATGTAATATTGATGAGTTATGCATGTGTGCGCAGCTACCACTATATTCTCCTAGAGATTAAGCTTGAGAAGGGAGTAGTTGAAGGAAATATGCCCTAGAGGCAATAATAAAGTTATTATTTATTTCCTTATTTCATGATAAATGTTTATTATTCATGCTAGAATTGTATTGACCGGAAACATGATACATGTGTGAATACATAGACAAACATATAGTCACTAGTATGCCTCTACTTGACTAGCTAATTAATTAAAGATGGTTATGTTTCCTAACCATAGACATGTGTTGTTATTTGATTAATGGGATCACATCATTAGGAGAATGATGTGATTGACATGACCCATTCCGTTAGCCTAGCACTTGATCGTTTAGTATATTGCTATTGCTTTCTTCATAACTTATACATGTTCCTGTAACTATGAGATTATGCAACTCCCGTTTACCGGATGAACATTTTGGGTGCTACCAAACGTCACAACGTAACTGGATGATTATAAAGGAGTACTACAGGTGTCTCCAAAGGTACATGTTGGGTTGGCATATTTCGAGATTAGGTTTTGTCACTCCGATTGTCGGAGAGGTATCTCTGGCCCTCTCGGTAATGCACATCACTATAAGCCTTCCAAGCAATGTAGCTAATGAGTTAGTTACGGAATGATGCATTACATAACGAGTAAAGAGACTTGCGATAACTAGATTGAACTAGGTATTGGATACCAACGATCGAATCTCGGGCAAGTAACATACCGATGACAAAGGAACAACGTATGTTGTTATGCGGTTTGACCGATAAAGATCTTCGTAGAATATGTAGGAGCCAATATGGGCATCCAGGTCCCGCTATTGGTTATTGACCGAGAATAGTTCTAGGTCATGTCTACATAGTTCTCGAACCCGTAGGGTCCGCATGCTTAAGGTTTCGATGACAGTTATATTATGAGTTTATGAGTTTTGATGTACCGAAGGAGTTCGGAGTCCCGGATGAGATCGGGGACATGACGAGGAGTCTCGAAATGGTCGAGACGTAAAGATCGATATATTGGACGACTATATTCGGAGTTCGGAAAGGTTCCGAATGATTCGGTATTTTTCGAGTACCGGAGAGTTACTGAGAATTCGCCGGGAGAAGTATTGGGCCTTATTGGGCCCTGCGGGAAAGAGAGAGGGCTGCCTAGGGCAGGCCGCGCTTCTTCCATGGCCTAGTCCGAATTGGACTAGGGGAGGACCGCACCCCTCCTTCCTTCCCTTCTCTCTTCCCTTCCTTGTCTCCAACTCCTAATACATGGAAGGACTCCTAGTTGGACTAGGAAAGGGAATCCTACTCCCGGTGGGAGTAGGACTCCCCATGGCGCGCCCTCCTAGGGCGGCCTCCTCCTCCCTCCCTCCTTTATATCACGGGGCAGGGGCACCCCATGGACACACAAGTTGATCTACGGATCGTTCCTTAGCCGTGTCGGTGCCCCCTCCACCATATTCCACTTCGTCATATCGTCGCGGAGCTTAGGCGAAGCCCTGTGCCGGTAGAGTCATATCGTCGCGAGCTTAGGCGAAGCCCTGCGCCCGGTGGAGCATCATCATCGTCCCACGCCGTCGTCTTGACGGAACTCATCCCCGACGCTTTGCTGGATCGGAGCCCGGGATCGCCATCGAGCTGGGCGTGTGCTGAACTCGGAGGTGCCGTGCGTTCGGTACTTGGATCGGTCGGATCGTGAAGACGTCGACTACATCAACCGCGTTGTTATAACGCTTCGCTTCGGTTCTCGAGGGTGCGTGGACATACACTCTCCCGTCTCGTTGCTATGCCATCACCATGATCTTGCGTGTGCGTAGGAAATTTTTTGAAATTACTACGTTCCCCAACAGTAGTAACTGTCTTAGACTCCAAGCGAAAAGATCTCAAGGAGTATGCGGACATGAATGAACTGCTCGAGAAGTAAGTTAAATCGATCATTATCCACCAATCAGCAACTTTGTTCATTTCTGATATCAAGTAATTGTTTTCTTTGTATGGCAGGGCTTGGAGAAAATTCACCAAAAAAGCTCCGGGACTACCGAAGAAGCTGCAATTTAGGCACCCGAAAGTAAGTACTATATAGTAGCATATTCCACGCATCTCCTAGTGATTCAAGCGCTAGTTTCATCAATACCATTTAGCATGCTTGCTAATTATCAGTTTGATTGACCTCTAGTTCTTGTAAAGTGGTTGTGGCAGGAACAAGGGAATGATTTCTGTGGATACTACATTTGCGAGTCCATCCGCCACACGACCTGTGAGCGGGGCTACTCCGACAAACAATATGAAGTGCGTAAATAACAATATTCACAATTTTATTTTACTACCATCATTTGTGTTGAGTTTCATTCATATATATATATATATATATATATATATATATATATATATATATATATATATATATATATATATATATATATATATATATATATATATATATATATTGACCCCTTCTTAAAATTAGATGTTTCGATGCGGGATGAACTCCTAGCACCAGATCGCATCTGAGCAATTCAAGAGGAATTGGCGGCATTCTTTCTTGACCACGTGATCGCTGAAGACGGAGAATACTATGTGGACCACGCGTCCGTATGTTAGGAGATTATATATTTGTAAAAGATAATTATTGTATATATGTAGCCGGTAGTGTCGGATAGATATACGAGAACTTGTTGTTCGACCAATCTCTCGGAGAAGGAGAGGTGGTCGATATCACTTCTCTCTGTATGCATATATGTTCATGACGATCTTCTGTTTGCTTACTAGCTAGCTAGCGTGTCTAGCTAGTCCTCTCTATACGTATGTATGGTACGTAGCGTCGACCAAGCACGGACAAAAGAGAGGACACTTCTCTCTATTAATTAGCTAGCTATAGCACAATATATGAAACACCTAAATTAACCCCCCAACCCCCCTTTTCAAAAAAAACAAAAACCACAGCCACAGAAATGCTGACGCGTGGATGCCTATTGGTCCCGGTTGGTGCCACCAACCGGGACCAAAGGCCCTCCTGCCTGGGCTCAGCGGACAGGCCACGTGGAGGCCCATCTGTCCCGGTTCTGGATTGAACCGGGACTAAAGGGTCAGGGCATTAGTACCGACCCTTTAGTCCCGGTTCATGAACCGGGACTAAAGGCCCTCACCAACCGGGACTATAGGCCCTTTTTCTACTAGTGCACATATGGTTCCTTTTTTCTTCTGGTGAACAATAAAGCAACACCGAGTACAATATATGAAAATAAATCCCATCGGAGCAAGGTTCATAGTATATCCAACAGCCAGCTATATGAGCTACTGCGTGATCTATAGCAAACCTAATAGGCTCCTCATACAATAGTTATCCATACCGGTCTGTAAATCTACTACCCATTTCTTCTTTGTCTATAAATGTACTAGACAAAAATTTGATGTGATATATTTTATAGTCCACCTGCATCACCCTGTTATAGTAGTACTCCCTCCGTCCGGAAATACTTGTCGGAGAAATAGGTAAAAATGGATGTATCTAAAACTAAAACACGTCTAGATACATTCATTTCTCCGACAAGTATTTCCGGACGGAGGGAGTACTTCATTTCCTAACCTTTTGTGTTCCCAAGAGGCCAAGAGCACTGCACCGCCGGTGTATACTATTGAAACTAGTAATTTGTACGTGCTTTGCACGTGATATTATTATGTATAACCACAATACTATGTCATTAAGTTAAAATTAAAGAACCTATGTTTGATAAAATTATCATCTAATTTTGAAAAGGATATTTCTGCTTCTAGTGGAAACTTTTTTTGCTCTTCACTTGAAATGACATTAGCACAAATATTAGTTGTAATAACATCTTATATAATGAGAATGAGGGAGTTGTTTTTTATTTTTTTTTAAATACGGGAGGAATTGATCCCGGGCACCAGTGATCCCGGATGAACAGTAAAATCCGAAAAAATAGTAAAACAATTCAAAAAAATCTGAACTTTTTTGTGAAGAAACTTTGATGTTTTTTCTACATGTGTGCCAATTTTTGTGATGAAATGACATTTGTGGAGGTGTCAGCAAAAAAAACAAAATCATGCTCCAAAAAAACTGTTTTTGGAAGCATTTTGGAGCATCGATTTTGTTTTTTTTGCTGAGACCTGCATGAATGTCATTTTGTCATGAAAATTTGTACGCATGTGAAAAATATATCAATGTTTGTTATAAAAAAATTCAGATTTTTTTGAACTTTTTAAATATCTTTTTCGTTTGTACTGTAGCAAAGGGTGCCTGTGAGCTCGAGCTCACAATAGCATTTTATGCACACGAACAACATCTATGTGAGGTAAGCTCGTTCACGATGTGGTATCCCAAGGTTATCACTACTAGGGAAATTCCTAGCAGCAGCGCGGGTTTTAGGTATATCAGTAGCGCGGGAGGCGGCGCTACTAATAAGGCGCTACAGCCTGTGTTTTGATTTTTGGTTTGAGCTTTTTTTCGCCCTAGGCCGAGATGGCCGAATTTCGGCCATTTAAAAAAATTTGGCTGAAATTTGACTAAAATTTGACTCCCATTTGACTTAAATTTGACCAAAATTTGCCAAATTTGAGCAATTTCGGCCTAAATATACTTTCCGCCTCAGGCCGAGATAGCCGAAATTCGGCCGAAATCAACCTTTTGCGGCCGAAAATCAAAACACAGGCTACAGCTACCCTTAGCAGCAGCGCGTGCGCGCCCGCGCTACTGATATACAAGTGTAGCAGCAGCGTTCTTCTGTAGAGCTCGCTACTGCTAATAGCTATAGCGCGCTTTCCCTGTGCGCGCTACTGATGCTACCGCGCTGCTGCTAACTTTTTTCCACTCGCTACTGCTAATTTTAATATATATTTTTCTGCATATTTGTTTTGTATTTGAACAGGCTTTATAGAAGAATCTTTAGTACATACAAATGTCATCATGATACACATACAAAGGTCATCATGATACACATACAAATGCCTGCGAGACCACAAATCTAATCATAGCATATACATACAAATAGTCTCATCATAATCATCATCCAACACAAAGTGGTATCTTGTCATCATCTCGAAAATAGCGATACATGCAAGTCTCGAATACTTGCAACTACAACGTCATCCATCTAAACAAAGGTATACGCGAGATAGCATATACATACAAATAGTCTCATCATAATCATCATCCAACACAAAGTGGTATCTTGTCATCATCTCGAAAATAGCGATACATGCAAGTCTCGAATACTTGCAACTACAACGTCATCCATCTAAACAAAGGTATACGCGAGAAGAGCTATCACTATGAGTGAGAGCGGAACTATGCAGTACATGAGGCGGCGGTTACGAGTCCTTTCTCGCGCTAGCGTGAACCTCAAGTAACTAGCTTCTCCTTCTTGTCTGCTTTTGAAGCCTTTATGGCTGGCGCCCGAGAACCCATTCACTTGCGCCTGACACTCAGGCCACTCGTTGTAGACCCCCGGAGTCATTCTATGATGATCGTTGCAATGTCCCTTTGGATGCGAAAGAAGTCATCTCTAAGTTTATAATCCGCTTCTTCATGAGATTCTAGCCACTTGCGGATATGATCATCATTTCTGCTTCTCATGCGAAGCTTTTGGTGATCCGTGTTGAACTGAATCATGAGATGGACGATGTAAAATCCATCCTTCTTGCTTGGTTTTGGGACATGGATGCAGGAGAAGTTAGTTTTATGCGCGAAACCCATCTTCTTGTTCCCTGATCTGCATGTGGCCACCTCTAATGCTAAAGCTTGGAGAGCATCATCTAGAATATTCATTATGTGGGTGTAGTCTTTTTTCTCGTAGTCTCTGGAAGGGTCAAAATACACGGCGTGGGAGACTTGCGGGTAAAGAACGATAAGGACGGCGCACCCATTGCTGCGGGGAAAAGACACCTCAAATTATTACCCATATAAGAGAGAAAGGGTTTTCCGGAACTGACTTACTTTGGATGATAAGGCACGAGGACAATTTCCCGGTCCTTATTCTGTACCATGAAGTTTTGGAGGTACTCCTTAGTAGTTTCACGCTCAAAGTCGCCGAGACTCAAGAAAGACTCGTGCATGTAGTACGGATCCGCCGCACAGATTTGCGAGACTTCTTCACTCTTCATGACGGAGCTCATATGTAGCGCAAAAAGGCGGACGACTGTAAAATCGAGCCGCCTTGTCACAAACATCTCAAAGATATGGTCAAACCATAGGAAGAACACCTCCGCGGGCCGTGTCTCGACGTAGCACTTCCCCTCAGGCACACGAGCCGCATATGTCGGATATCCTGGATCCTTTGAGGCTAGTAGGCTTTTCTTAGTCGACAGCACATGGTCGTGCAGTCTCCTGAGATCCCCTGATAGTGCCTCCAGCGGTTTTGGCGGTAGCATCGGCTCGCCCGTGAGATGGAACATGGCCGCACCTTTCACGGGTACACGCTCTTCAGAATATATCGTATGGCTGCTTTGTGCTCTGGCTTGTTTGGAGGCAGTGATCTTCCCCGATCTCTTCCTCTCCTTTTTCTAGGGCACACCTTCCAGACCCTTCCTTAACCCCTGCCCCAGGGTTTCCGGGCTAAGCACTGTACGACCCCTGGCTAGTTGAGCCTGTGTTGAGGCGACATCTTCAGGCTTGTCCTGTGAGGAATTCATGAAGAGAGACTTTTTGCAATCCTTCCAACGACCTTCCTGCCAGGGCATATCATCCATATCCTCATTAGTATGCTGATAGCCCGATTCGTCATATGGTTGACTCATCATATCTATGTCACAGTCATACGCGTTTGTATTGAGGAAACCCATAGGGTCGACTCCGTCTCATCATCCATTCTCTGTTCTACAGGACTAGTTACATCAGCCAGTACTATTGCACCCCCTTCATCACGTCGTCCGCCGCTCTCACTCGGCACTACAGGAGCTGGTAATTGCGTAGGCGGGGTGGTGGTCTCCGCACATGCTTATTGGTGTGCTCTCGGCCGGCTCAGACGAATAAGATTCTTCGGCCATAGCTGCACCCAACCCTGGCAGCTTCCAATCCGCGGCGGGGTCTTGTCATCCTCTCCCACATGATGTACTAGAGGAGTCAACGCCTCATGCCCCGATTTCACACTAGACAAGCTAACCCTGAAGTGCCCAGCGGGGATCGGCTGGTTGTGGAACATGGGTTTGAAAGGGTTCAATATCATCCCCTTTCCCACGTCGACCTTCTGGCCTTTTATCAAGTAGAGTATGGTGCACGGGGTTTCTTCGCCCTACAAACACATATGTTTGTGTCAGAAACATCCAAAGGCAATGAAAATGGAATATATATATATATATATATATATATATATATATATATATATATATATATATATATATATATATATATATATATATATATATATATATATTAGTGCGACATGTATTTACCGTGACGGCGTAGAGCTCAGCCAAAGACGAAGGCCCACCTAGCACGCCAGAGACTGAGGACGGGCTGCTTTGAGCGGGAGCGACCGCGAGAGGAGGCCCGGTTGCGTGAGCAAGTGATGGCGCGGTGTTGTTGTTATTCATGGAGTTGCTCCCAACGAAACTGGGCATCAGGAAATCATGTACCGTCTTGTCTGGATTTTCCTTCGTCCAGTTGATGATAGCTGGAACCAAGTTAGTAGCGAAATCATTTCTGCAGGCAGTTACAGCTGCATTGACTGCCTGCTGTAGCAACTCATTTTTCTCCTCGGCTGTTTTTTCCGCGTCCTCAGCTGCTTTTTTCTCGACCGCAAGCTTCACCTTCGCGTCGATGTCCGCCTGACTAAACTTCTTTTTCTGCTTCTTGGCCTCCAGGCCCTCGTTGTAAAACACCTTCCACGTGGCGCCGTCTCCAGCGCCGTGCACACGACCATATTGCGGCCGCTGGCCCAAAGGGAGTCCCTTAAGTTCGTTCAAGGCCCGGTTGAGAGGGTGTCCACCTTGGGCCTCATCGGAGAAGTAGGGCTTTCGGCTGCAAGCTGGTGATGCTTCTCCAGTAGTCTAATCAATTTCCTCATGATCTGGTCCATGTAAAAAACCTTTTTCTCCTTGTCCCACTTGTAGCGGGCCCTGATGAAGTCACACTCCAAGGGGTTGGTGAACTTCGCGAAGGGGTCTAGGAGACCCGCGGCTTCACGTTCCGCGTCCTCCTTATCCCATATGGGACTTTTACCGAGGTACCCACGGCTTCCGAGGCGATGCTTCCCCGTGTTCCTTTGCTGAAGTCTCTTGAATTTCGCAGCCAGCCTTGGCTGCCTCGGTAGCGCAAGTGTCCTTGAACTTTTCGAACTCCTCTTCCGTAAGTGTCGGATTTTCCTCCAGAATCTTGGACAGGGGTTCCTCGGCCTCAATAGCTCGTTTCACCCTCCCTTTCCAGGAGGCCAAATCATTGCCGAACATGCCCATGGCGGGATTGTTAATATTTTTCATCTTCGGATCATCCCATGGTTCTTCTATGTTATCATCCCGGTCGGGGAACTTGAATCTCTTATGCAACTTCGTTAGGAGCAACTGTGTCAAATGTTCTTTACTCCTTAAGTCATCGTCGTTGATGCTCACACATTCCCGTAGGATGCGTCCTACTTGGTTCCCATAGCACTTGCGAGGTTCTTCCGGCTCTAATGGCTCAAACTTGTCAGGTGCCATCTTTGTGATCACAAGTCGTCCAATCCCTAGTTTGTTAGGTTTTCGTATCCTCTGCTTCTTATGCTTCCTCTTTTCGGTAGCGGCATCGGCGCGGTACCTTCCCTCGCCGTATCTTCCCGCGGTACCTTCCCGCCGTCTCGGTGCCGCCATCGGTGCCGGGCGCCGTCGGTGTCGATGTCGGCGTCAGTACCATCATTAAGGCCGACCTGCAAACCTTGCTTAGCAGTCAAATAGTCGAGGTAGTCTTGTTCACCCTCATAATCCATCTCGTCTGCATCTTGGTCAGAAGGCCCATTTTCTTCGTTGTTTGACATGTTTCCTATGATTAAGTGTCCTCGTTTATTTCTATAAATATGAATAAATGAGAAATGACATAAAAAAGAAATCTATGTGCCAGCACTCGATATGCCAACTATGTAGCACAAATTATGCCTTTATTCATGGCAAATTTTGGCATGACCTTTGCTAAAAAAATGGACATATCGAGCGCCTGAAATTCACCGGAACGGAAATGAATCAACATTCCGGCGTAACATAGGCCACTCGGATCATTTACCAAAATTGAACCAAAACATCACATGTCCAAATGACATGTTCAAATTCCAAACATGACATGTCCAAAACATGACATATCCACATACCACATGTCCAGTTCAAATTTGCATATAAATTCAGCCTACCTAAATTTGCTTTAACAAGGGATGTTGATTTGGACAATTGCTTAAATGCTGCCTTTTCTTTTAACTACAATTGCTCAACCCCAAACTTTTGTCCTATTTTAAAACCTAGCTAAATTCTTAACTAAATAGATAACCTAATTAACCTACTGCCCTAACTAAAACCTAAGTAAATTAACCAAGAACCGTAGCTAGCGGAGAGAGGGGGGGCGGGTTACAGAGGGTGCAGGGCGAGGAGGCAGGCCCGACGACGGCCGAGGTTGGGAGGAGGAAGCAGAGGAGGGAGGCGAGGCCGACGGGTCGAGCAGCCAGGAGGGGAGGCGAGGCAGGTCGGGGCGAGGCTGGGTTGAGGCGAGGCAGGAGACGGGCGGCGCCAAGGCAGCGGTCGACAGGGGAAGACAGAGGGGATTTGGGGGAAAGAGGCGGATGAAGGGAGAGTGAGAATTTTGGGTTAAATGGACGTAGCAGTAGCGCGTTTAGATAAAACGCGCTACTACTACCTTCATTAGTTGTAGCGGTTTAGACCAAACACGCTGCTACTACCTTAACTAGTTGTAGCGGTTTTAGGTTTTATAAGGAAATCGCTACTGCCAGTTTTCCTTTTTCTTTTCCTTTATTTTCTCCCACTTTTATTTCCCGAGCGCAGTGAATGAAGGGAAGGCGATATATATTACATCATTTGACGGTTAAATATGTATACAAAATAGGAACATATATATTACATCATTGGACCCATGCATAATAATGACTAAGTGTGTATACAAAATAGGAACATATATTGAGAAACAGTACAACGTAGCTAGCTAGGAGCCTCTACAGTGATTTGTCTGTTTGAACCATCGAACCATCAAATCTATGATTCAGATCAACTTTGGTCGTCCTAGGGCGCTCGCGCGCCGCATGCAACATCTCACAGGCTGCTGCTCCACAGAACGAGTTGGTTTTCTTCTGCGTAACCGGGCCTTTCAAAGGCCCACGTCTTTTCCATGCTAACGCTAACAGCCCAGGTCGTGCACCTCCATCGCTATCCTCCCCAACTGAGCGAGCAGTTTCTCTCCTCGATGCGCCGCCGTTCTTTCCTCCTGGATGCGTCGCCGTTCCGCCGTCGACGAGCTTCTTCTGCGTGAACGCCCACGCCGTTATGCACCCCCCTACTCTTCACCCGCAGCCCTTCTTTACTGGTTTTAATTTCGTGTCTTGCAGCGTTCGTCCATGGCGGCTGCGGCGCCCGCTGGAGCCGTCGGCGCCCTCTCTCCAAAGACAGCGACACAAATGGGTAACGGCGGGATGTTTTCTCACCTTCCCGTGCATGGCAGTATTGTTTTGATGGCAAGATGAGACAGGCGATGAGGGAATATTGGTGACTGTGCTGCTTTTCTCCGTTCTCCGTTGAGATCCAAGTGAGCACTTATATCATATTCCAACTGCCCTAGATCTTCATGAATACATGTACTGCATCTGCTTCACCCTTGATTTTTTTTGCAAGAAATAATGAGATGATCTTCCCTATCTTTTTGTTTAGGCTGTTAAGTGTGCTTGATTACTTAAGGTTTAGGTACCTAGAGTAATCACAATCTATTGATAAGTGACCATCCAGTACTGCTGGTCTGCTGCTTAGACGTCATCTCCTACTCATGATTTGGAGTTACAGCATATACAGTATTGGTTGAAAATGGGAGACCAGCAGACAAGTCGATGGATACAAAGTTATGATTCAATGATATATACATTTGTATCTTGGTATCCAGCGGGAAGATATATTTGTCTCGAGAAGTGACCAATTCATTATTTTTTATGGGAATTTTTATTTCAAAAGTTATGATTGGAAAAAGAGTTACAGCTCTGTATCTCATATTTTAAGCAGCCTGCAGAAACTAAGATCTGCTGTTGTATTTTTCTTTTCTGTGGTATTTATTCTAACCTCTAAGACATAGTCGTAAAATATCATGTATATATGCTATTGATTAAAACAATTCTCAATGGTAAATTATTCATTCCAGATTTTCAGTTATTCTTTATTCGACCAATAGTTTGACATTGACAAACTGACAAAATTGTTAGCAAGGAGGGCAATTATAAAGATTCCTCCAATCCATATTAGTTGTCACTCAAATGAATGTATCTAGACATATTTTAGTAATAGATACATCCGCTTGAGCGATTTACTAATTTGGATGTGGGGAGTACTTTATTTGCAGCTATGTGACTTAACATGGAAGAAATAACACAAATCTCCAAGCGCAATTTTGAGAAAACCAATGTCAGGTATTGCCCTATCGTGAGGTATGAAGTATGAAACCTACCTGTTTTGCTCATAATGAATATTTTCTATTTCCTTTGTTTCAAGTGTTTGTTTTCTATTTCCTTGCCAAGACAGGAAGATATGGTATACTGATAGGCTTGGCAACCTGTGTTTTGAATGTATGCACTTCATTTTCTTTCTACTTCTATGAGGTTTATCTTATCTTTTGTTCTACAATTTAATTGGGACCTTTTGTAGCTAGCTGCCACAAGGATGATCAGAGGTGGCATTGTAGCGACATAGAGCATAGGTGGTTTCCTTAAGACATCAACCAGTTAGTTCATCTGAGTATTGATCATCGTTTGCCCACAGGATTGATTTATTTTCTGTATATTACATTGTGAGGATAGTTTATATCTTCCTTTTGGAGGTTCTGGTATATGAAAATTTGAACCATACGAATTTTATGATATGTTCAGTTCAACACTTCTCAAACAATTCTATTGAAACTCATAAAAATGGACGGGCGCGGTAACGCGCGCCTATATGATCTAGTATATATATATTACATCATTTGACCGATAACATACGGTTCCTCAGCGCTGACGTTTTCGTTTTTAGGTCAGCTTCTTTCCCTTCTTGTTCGTCGAAGAATAATTGAGCCCCTCATTGTGACTTTGCCTTTTCCATGGAGTACGATTTTTCTTAGGTAATGTAGTATTGATTCTTCTTTTGACGTATACTTCATCATCATCGTCATCTTCCCTCATTGGATTGCCGTACTGATCATAGCCTTCCTCGTTGGCGACTCCATCCATTCCAATGATGTTCCTTTTGCCTCTCCTCACGACAACACGACTAGGATTGCATGGGTCGGTAATGAAGAAGCATTGTGTCACGTGCTTAGCGTGTACCCATGGCTCGCTTTTTTGCGATAGCGTTCACGGTAGCGCTCTTGGCGTCGGTATAGTCATGGTAGTGAAAATCCGGTTTTCTTTCGACATTCTTAGCCCATCCGACACGGAACATCGTCGTGTTGTGCAGTCCGAGTAGTCAAGCTCCCAGATCTCCTCGACCCTTCCATAAAATCGTTCAGTTGCACCGTTGTCGCTGCCGGTCATGCATTCCATCGTCACCCCGAGTTCTGATTATCACTGTTCATATCTTTGGCCTCCGTAGAACGTGTATCCGTTGATATCATATGCCCGATAGGTTACGAGGTTGGGCAGGGGCCATGTGCTAAGGCGTATATGAGCAATCCGTCCTTAGAGCCCTCCTCCGGGGGATTAGCAATAATATGCTCTTTGAACCAATGCAGGAAAGTGGAGTTGTGCTCTCTAGTAACTTCGGCGTCCGTCTTGCATACCCCCTGGTCACGATACTTCTTTGCGATAATTTCTTTGTGCAGTGCCACGAAAGGATCTACCTCGTCTAGGTGTTGTAGCACTACCAAGTTTTCTCTGTCAAACTCGCTGCGTCGATCTGAATATGCCACGTGAAGTTCCCTGCGACTGTTGCAGTGACCTCCTCCTTCGAGCCTCCCATCGTGCTTGTTAACGGGCAAACCAACACTAACACCAGGCGGCTGGTCTGCGCCATATAGAAAATTCTCACAGAAAGAGATGCACTCTTGTGTCACATAGCCCTGGACGATGCTTCCATCCGGACGGGACATGTTACGAACGAATCCTTTGATGATCACATTTATCCTCTCAAACGGCATCATGTTGTGCAGGAATGACGGCCCTAGGTCTATTATGTCATCCACAATATGGACACCAGATGCACCATCACGTCAAAGAACGCGGGCAGGAAGTACATCTCAAGCTCATTCAGTATCACAACAATCTCATCCTATAGCCTTCGGAGCTGCTTCACACTGATCGACTTTCGAGAGATGACGTCGAGAAAGTTGCAGAGACCAATAAGCGTGTCACAGACGTGCTTGTCCATTATCCCTCTAAGGGCAACAGGTAGTATCTGCGTCATCATCACATGACAGTCATGGGACTTCATCCCGCTAAACCTTTTCTTGTCCGTGTCTAGATATCTGCTTATCTTGCCTGACTTAAGGTGAAGCAAGAAGGGGGGCAATAATCCTCCTTCTTTATTTTCTTGCCCTTCTTCTCCCGTGCCTCTGTCTCCGTCTTTGTCTCGTCTGACATTTTACGGGGCGGCATGTGCAGATCTTCCCTGATTTTCAAATCTTGCAAGTCCTTTCTTGCCTTCGGCCCATCCTTGGTCTTATCCGCATGTTCATCGTTGTTGCGAGCAAGCTCTCAAGGACATTCTTACAGATATGCATTTGATCAAGGCAATGAGGTGTATCGAGTTTGTGCCAAGACTCCAAGTCCCGAACACAGACCTCATCTTCCATAACTTCAGCAGCGGCTCCGGCGCCTTTCTCATCGTCTTTCCCGGCGCGGGGCACTCCTTCCAGTTTTTCAACAGCTCATCGATTTCGGCACCACTCCTCTGACGTGGACACTACTAGGGAAAAGCCTATACACAAGATCTTACCATAAGCGCTCCTCAAAATACAATGCTACTGCTATTAGCAGCAGCGCGTGATAGCAAAACGCGCTGCTGAAAGGAAAATAGCAGTAGCGCTTGCACGCCAAACTGCGCTACTGCTCTAATTGCCATGACCTCGCAACCCAGCTAGTTATAGTAGTAGCGCCCTATACTGAACCGCGCTACTGCTATAGAAGTTAGCAGCAGCGCGCTTATAAGAAAATCGCTACTGCTACGATTAGCCCACAAGTTTAGTCCCACCTCGCTCCGCGAACAGGGTGTTGTCCACCTTAAATATGTTACTTCTGAAACTATCACAACCAGTTGGTCTTCACTGAACTCTATGTGTAGAATTTGTGGCGCAATATGAGTCCTCTCCAGTTCCTACCGGACTGGACTCATATTGACAATTCAGATTGTACACAAAAAGATCATTGATGGCCAATGTATTTTTTCCGTAAAATGCGCAGTAGCTAGTTTAGCTATAGCACGGTTCCTAAAGTGCGCTACTGCTAGTTCGACTTAACCCGCTCAAAATTTCACTAAGTCCCTCCTCCCCTGTTCCCCTACTCCTCTATCGCCACCCCCCGAGCCCGAGCCTGCCTCACTCCCGCCCGAGGCCGCCTCAACCTCACCGCTGCCCCCGCCGCCTCGACCTCACCGTCGCCCGCCTCCCCCAGCCCCTCCGCCTCGACCTCTCACAGCGCCACTCTCGACCTCACCATCGTCCCGCCGCCGTCCTCCATCCGCCACCGAGGTACTCCCTCCTTCCATACCTCCTCCTCCTCCTCCTCCCACTGTGCCCTCCTCCTCCGCATGTGGCCGCCTCCTCCTCCTTTGCCGCAGCCCTCCTCGCACCGCCTCCTCCTCCTCCTCCGCCGCCCGCTCCCCTCCTCTCTCCTCCCTCCCTCCCTTGTCTTTGTTCTTGCAAATCGTAGGTGTTTTGAATAAAATAGAAGTAAGAAAATTTAGGTAGAACTAGGGTAGTAGAATTTTAGCAAGTGTTTAATAGAAAAATTTTATTTAGTAAGTGATTAATATAACTAGTTTATTTATATTAGGTACTTAATAGAACTAGTTTATTTGGTAAGTGCTTAATAGAACTAGTTTATTTATAGTAAGTGCTTAATAGCACTAGTTTATTTAGTAAGTAGTTAATAAAACTAGTTTATTTAGTGTTAGGATTATATTTTAGATATTTTCAAATGTTTTTTTTTTCATATTACTAGTAGTGAAGGTATTAGTTAACTAGGGCAGTATGATTAATAGTAGTTGTAGTTGAACTACTTTAGTAAGTAAATTAATAAACTAGTTGAACTAGTTGAATTAATAGAACTAATGTATTTTTAGTAAGATAATTAATATAACTAGTTGAACTACTTTATTTTTAGAAAGAACTAGTTTTTAGTAAGATAATTAATATAACTAGTTGAACCACATATTCTATTTATAGTAAGTTTATATTTAGTAAGAACTAGTTGAATTAATAAAACTAGTTGAACATGTCATATTTTTGTTATTTTTAGTTTAAGCAATTATTCGGGATGTATTAGTGATAACTTATACGGTTTTTGTTTTTGCAGAAATCAAGGAGCCCTCCATCATCCCCGCCGTCGCCCCGTCACGGCCCCCTCCGACATCGAGGTGAGACCAGCCAAATATCCATGTATATCTTTTGTTGCTCAAATAGGATATGTGGTTGCCCAAGTGGCCGTTCATGTTCAGTTTACACCTCCGAGTGGCCTATGTTTTGCCGGAGTGTTGATTAATTTCCGTTCCGGCAAATTTCAGGCGCTCGATATGTCCTTTTTTAGCAAAGGTCATGCCTGATTTTTCCGCGAATTCTGGCATGACTTGTGCTAGAATATGTAGGAAATATCGAGAGGCCTGGATTTTCTCGAGAGGTGTACAAGTTTAATCTTTGAATTATGAACGTAGGAAATGTCGTACTCGGACGACGACAGTCTCCCGGGGGAGTGCAGCTGGTGCCACGACGATCGAGGTATGTGCGACAGGTTCGTTGAACTGGACGAAGGTCGGCGCTTCAGCATTAAGCTCGAGGAGACCTTCGATGTTGAAACGGTACGCAACAACGACAAGAGTGTTTTTTTCGTAATTAAGCATGACTTCAACTATTTCAACGTCTAATTTTCATCTTTTACAATTCGACTAGCTTATCCCATGCCATGCAGGACACTATGTCTTGGAGAGGATGGGTTTTGAAGACCATGAAAATTTTGAAACAAAGAAAATACACCTAAGGACCCATCATGATATGGATTTTGAAGTAAATCTGTACAATGCTCAGAGCGTAACCCATTTTGGTTGCCAAAATTGGGAAGCACTTTGCAAAATGTATGGTTTTTATGAGGGTATGATTGTCACCATGGATCTTGGTGATCCTGACATCGAGCAAGACAATATGGACATTTGGGTCCTTGTTGATACTCTTCCAATTCTACTACAATGTGAGTTTCTCAAACATAGTTATTAACTAATTTATATTGTTTATTTCAAAATAGTTGACAGCTTATTTTCATTAACAGCTTATTTTGAATCTTCAAAGAATGTGCAGAAGATGGTAGACAAAACCCACTACACTGATGGCTCCGAAGTAACTTATAAGGAGAAAATCTCGAAGGATTGTGTGCCTCATCTGATGTATTACAATGGTCGCCTTCAAGTTCTGAACATACAGCCAGGTCATCCTACGGATGTCACCTGTGCATATCGGATTTCTAAAACCGTGAACACATGCTAATCAAAGAATGGAAAAATGTTTGGACATTCGGAAGGAGGTTCTTGAAGTAACATTGCTTAAAGGCAAGAATTGGAGACATGATAATCTCCATTCTCCATAATGGAGAGTCAGGGGCTATCTTGTTTTTTTGCTATTTTACCTTAGAGAATATAGTAGGTCCTAAAAGAATGTAGTAGGTCCTATGAGGTCCTAAGAGAATGTAGTAGGTCCTATGTGATGTCTCATTGATGAAAACGATGATCTTGAGGAGGTGTTATATGACAATGATGTATTATGATGATAAGTTGTTAATGATATGATATGATATTTATTATATCATTGGTGAAAGAATCATGGATTAGTTTCGGTGGATGTCCATCTACTTGAAACTAGTCCACGGTTGTTTCACCTACTATTATGATGTAAAACAGTCTCTAAATTCCTGTTTTATGAAAAAATGTGTGAAGGTGTATGAAATACAACATGAAATAAAAAATAAATAAAATACTAAATAATAGTAGTAGCGCGGGCAAGGAGGAGCGCTACTACTAATTACCAGCAGCGCTGCTCAGGAGAAGCGCTACTACTAGATCATTTTAGCAGCAGCTGGTGCAGCGCGCTGCTGCTAAGCTTTAGTCAGAAGCGCCTTATCAGTAGCGCTCCTGCCCGCGCTACTGATAGGCCTAAAACCCGCGCTGCTGCTAGGCTTTTCCCTAGTAGTGGGAGGTCCTTGATGCTCAGCGTGACCATTGAATAGATCTCCACGGTTTCTCCACGGGTCGTCCTGTTCGAGCCATCTTCGATGCCCCATGTACACGATTTTCCTAGACCCGCCATCTTTTCTTGACGTTAGCTGCTGAGACGTCGTATTATCCATGCACTGCGTGCATCCGCAATATCCATGGCACACCTGGCCTACCACATATCTGTAACCGAGATAGTCCTGCACTGTCGTGATCAGCGCGGCTCTCATGTTGAAATACTCGCCTTTGCTGGCGTCCCATGTCTTGGCCGGTGTTTTCCATAATGTGTCTAACTCCTCTTGAAGTAGCCCCAAATACAAAATAATATTATTTCCTGGTTGTTTCGGCCCTTGAATAAGCATGCTCATGTGAATGTACTTCGATTTCATGCACAACCAGGGGGGAGGTTGTACATCCATATGAACACGGGCCATGTGCTATGGTTGGTGTTCTGGTTGCCAAACGGATTCATGCCATCGGTACACGCCACGAGCACGATGTTCCTTGCATCACATTCAAAATACCGATAGAAGTTGTTCAACGCTCCACTGGCTT